>CM069133.1:132781527-133028981 GCA_035221665.1 Okamejei kenojei | reverse complement strand
TGTTTCTTACTTAATGTCACCAACTGCTCGGGAAGAGTCCTTTTCAAGACTCAAAAGAATTAAAATGAATTAAGGTCCACAATGTCTCAAGAGCATCAGATGATTTCACTGAGCATATCTGTGCATTGAGTGAAAACTTAACAAACAGACTTGGTGAACTTCTGGTGATTTTGCTATGAAGAAGAGAAATTATAACCCTATTTTTGCTCTTATGTATTTGTCGTTTTCTTTATTCTTAATATTCCACATTCTAATTCAAGAAGACACATATTCGTCACATGCACAAATTGGTACAATGAAATGGGGTCAACCAGCCAACTCAGAAACGGGAGAACATTCTCATCGTCTTGGACATATCCGAAATACGGACACTCCTACCTAGATCACCATAGTCGGCTCCCGAAGTAGCCACATGCTGAGCAGGCGAATTTCACGCATGGCGGCCTCCTCGGCAAAGGGTTCCCAGGGCTCCACGATGTTGAAATCACGCGGTCCCGAGGCGGGAGCTCTGCAAACCTACAGCTCCCATGATGTCGAAGTAGCAGGCACCAACACCCAGAGCTTCAAACGGCGAGCCAGTTAGCATCGCAGTATGAAATTTTAAAACAACTGTTTAATGACAACATTAGGTCAAGGTGTCTTTGCTTGGTGGCTCCAACTCATCAGTAGGATTAAAAGTGTTACAATCAGTCACAGTCGGTCCTCTAGTCATGGGGAGGGGGATTGGGGGGGGGGGGGCTCCACAAGTGAAATAGCATAGACGCCTCTCTACATCCTAAATCCCGGCCCTGTCTCTATGACAATTAAAGGAAGCTGTCCCCCTGTAAGACTAATTCCAGAGCACATCCCGATTAAAAAAAAAAACAAACTCGTGGTAAGCACTAGAATGTAGTAGCGGTACCGTCACTGCTCGAAGTCTCTTACTGGCCTGTAAACGCTAACAGCAGGTACTCGGGAATACGCGGTAAAGGTCAGGAAGACTCGTGAAGATTTTCAACATGTTGAAAAATGTCCACTAAAGCGTCTTTTACTGTAATTCTCCGAGTTCGAATCAGGGAAAACTCGGGATAACTCTGTATTAGCCTCGACAGTGGGACAGCTTCCTTAATCCTTTGAGTTTCAGAGAAAGAGAATAGATGAACCAAGTTATCGCGAGGACACTGCTCAATTATTGAGCTATCTGGCAAATTTTAGGATAATTGGTCACGCAGTCCAAAGTCACTTGATGGCCAACAAAGAAGTGAAATTTTTTAGAGCAATAATTTAGCTACAGAAAGAAGTTTAAGAAAAGACGCGGACCAAACCAATTTAAAGAATTCCCCGATTCTAAAGAAGCAAAACAAATGAGACCGGGCCTCCGTCTGCAGACTTTGGAAACCCGAATATAGCTCAAGAAACCAAAGAATTAACATCCTACTTCACAAGCCGAGAGGGCGAATTCCGCAGCCCGTTTGGTACGCTCGCGCTAGAGACCCAGGGTTTTCAAAACTTACCCCTGCGAGGAGTCATCTCGCTCATTAGGCCGAGGTTTCTGGTCGCCGAGCCCACCATGTTGAAATGCGGACCGCTTGCTTCCATCTGACTGAGTTCTGAAGGTACGGAGCAGCAGCGCCTTCAGGCAGCCATAAATTATTGTTGATCCTCAGGAGCATTATACATCCGACTTCGTACCTGTCGAGTGCGCCGACCACGTAAAGTAGCGGTCTCATCGTTGATTACCCGCGAATATAGAAAATGCGATTCAGCAGCTGGAAACCATACCTGCGCTGGGCGGTCCCGGAAGGTCGGCAGCTCAGGTGACGGCGCTGAGTTATGAGGTGGCCTGGTCGGCAAACTAGCAGCATCGGAAGGTGGGCGCAGGGCACGGCACATTTATTCTTCCCAATATCTATTCTGTGCCATTGGCCACCAAATGTAGCGGGACATAAGAGTTGTCCGTTAAAGAACGAGGCAGACATTGAAGTTTTGTCCGAAAATACTTTCCTTTATTACTAACTAATTCTCCTCACCCACCTCAACCCTGTGTGCGTTCGATAAACCCATAAATACTCCCCAGGTCACCCTAGACCACACCATACACCCACCAAGAGCTGCAGGTTACGTATAGGCGTGGCCCTCACCTCCGGTGCGCCACTATCGTCAAAGGAGAGGATCTCTTGAATTTCTACAGGCTTGACTCAGCAAAAGAGCATACGACGGTATGCATCGTGGCTCTGGTTTCGGCAAACAAACATCCAGGAGCCGAAAAGGCTGCAAAGTTTAAACACAGCCCAGACCATCACTGATCTGACTTACCTCCCCACCATGATGATCTATCGAAAGGTCGCTGCCTACAAAAAGCTGGGGCCACATCATCAAAGCGACCACAACCATCCTGGCTACCACAACATCTCACCTCTGCGCCATCCTGGGAAAGAAAGGTACAGGAGTCTGAGAACTGTAACAATCCAGGTTCAGGAACAGCTCCTTCCCTAACACATCAGGCTATTAGACACCACCTCATAAGCTATGAAACTACATAAACTATTATTAATTATTATTATTAGTCTATTGACAGTTATTGTTTTTGTCCTTTCTTAGTTATTTGATATATTATATATTATGAATACATATTCCTTTTCGCTGCCACAAGTAAGACGTTTCATTGACCTAATCGGGACATCTGTAATTAAAACACTCTGATCTTGATTTTTGTAGATTGGATATTTTACTTACTAACCAATGTAGAGCTTCATTATTATAAGCTCTGCCTACTACCACACCATTCATATTCTTGCAACCCGACAAGTGCTGTTAGTTAGTACTGCTGCATGGGAAGGGGAACATGTGTTGTTTACGTTATTCAATAAATACTGTTTGACCAGATTTGTGAGTATGTGATTCACTCAATATGGTGTCAGAAGTGGGATTCGAACCCACTCCTTCAAAGACCTGACCCTCCAAGACCATTGCCATCAGCAAGATGCCAGTTCCCACTGACGTGACAAGTTTGCAGAGATTCCCGGGAATGGTTGACTACTTGGGGAAATCCATTCCCAACCTCAGCAAAATATCTGCCCCCCTGCGACATCTGCCTCAAAGACACAGAATTCAAACACCAGAGGGTGTTTGAAATCCTTAAATTGCAATTGTCCAGTGCCCCTACCCTCGCTTACTTTGATTTAAACCTACCGGTGACACTCACGTGTGATGCCTCCCAATATGGACCATGAGCTGCTTGCCTACAGAATTCCGTCGAGGGAGACTGCAGACCTGTTGATTACGCCTCCCTCCTGTCTGAGACTGAACAGCGATCCGCCAGGATCAAAAAGGAATTCCTAGCCGTGGTTTTTGCCTGCACGAAATTCAAGGACTTTATTTTTAGAAAGTCCGTGGTTGTTGAAACAGACCACCAACCTTTGGTCACTATTCTGAACAAACCCATTCATGCTGCTCTTGCTTGCCTGCAACGGATGATGATGCAGCTGCAGTTTCGATTTCACCTTAGTTTACAAAAGGGGCAAGGACATGCATCTCGCTGACACGCTATCAAGAGCCCCATGAACAAACTGAGAACAACAGCCGTCTGAAAATGACCAGTTCACAGTAATGATGGTATCGTACGTACCTACAGAATGCTTAAGCGACCTGGCAGAGCAAACGGCTGCAGATAAGACTTTACAGCTACCGTGTTCAGTCATCCGGCGTGGCTAGCTGGATAAACAATATCGCGCTCCCTATTCGCCCATACTACCTGGTCCATGACAAACTGATGCTGCAGGACAGTGTCGTAATCAAGGGTCACAAAGCAGTCATTCCAACTGCCCTACGGGACAAATGTTTTGATGCCGTCTCCAGGGGTCACCGAGCAAAGAGCATGTTTTTCTGGCCCGGAATGACCGAATTCGTGCATGAGAAAGTTGAGGCCTGTGCTATCTGCAACAGCCTGATGCCACACCAACAGAAACAGCCCCTTCCGCAGGGCGTCCACGGGAGACAGCAGGCGAGTCAGCGGAGCAGCGGGAGTCCACTTGGCAGCGAGCCAGCGGAGGCAACAGCAACGGCTGAGCCAGCGGCAGCAGCGGAGGTCCGGAGTGGCCAGCAGTATTTAAAAGTAACGGTGAGGCCCGGGGAAGCCAGCAAAAGCAGCAGCGGAGGTCCGGCGAGGCCAGCAGCAAAAGCAACAGTGTCTTTGGGAGAACCTCTGGAGAATCCGAGAGGTCGAGGACACACCAGAGTCCACAGGCCGACAAGCTGGACTGGTGGAATCCTTCAAAGTAAAAGCTGAACCGGTGAAATCCTTCACAATAAAAGCACTGGTTGAAGGTAATGCATTGTTCACTATTCCTTCACAGTAAAAGCAGGACTGTTTGGATGTAATGTATTGGTCACTGTTATTAACAGTAAATCTGTGTGCATAGCAGGAATATGGTTTAAAAGGTTCTAGTTGACTATTAACCTGAAATTTTGGTTATTAGTATAAATCTATTATTAGAAGATTAAGTAATAGTCAGTGAGCTGGATAATCTCTTAGAATGTAAAAGGATTAAGTTCAGGGCAGAAAACACAGTGAGAGAACAGAATATAGGGCACCTGAATAGCAACAGGCAGCATGGCTTTTCAAATGGTAGGAAAGTTGCCCCAGTTAGATTCTGGGTATAATTTTGAGAAATGGACTGAAGTTTTGGAGGCTGCGATCATTTCCAATGGTATCACTGGAGAGAAGAAGACATCATGGTTCATAGTAGGCTTAGGATTAGAGGGTTTTCACACCTTACGTGCGTTACTGCGGCCACCAAAGCCCACAGATAAAACGTACGAGGAGTGTAAGGAGGCATTAATGGCTAATTTCTCGCCAAAACCTCCAAGTGCATCCAGAGGCAAGGAGCCTGAACTAAAGAGGGCAAGGAGACCCTCAAAGGAAAAACGGGAGGTGCAAAGTGACAAAAGTCAAGGGCAAAGTGACAAAAGTCAAGTGCCAAGTGACGAAGGTCAAGTGCCAAGTGACGAAGGTCAAGTGCAAAAGGCCAAAGGTAAAAGGCAAAGGAAAAAAAGGCA
Organism: Okamejei kenojei; assembly: GCA_035221665.1. Lineage (NCBI taxonomy): Eukaryota > Metazoa > Chordata > Chondrichthyes > Rajiformes > Rajidae > Okamejei > Okamejei kenojei. The sequence goes on along the minus strand of CM069133.1, from coordinate 133,023,944 downwards.
AAGGCAATGGCCATCCAGAGGCCAACTCTATTCAAGCTGCATTCAAGGGTATGAAGGTACGGAGAGAGAGATCCGGAACAAACAGAAGGCAGCAACGGTAATACAAGCAGCATTTAGAATGTACAGAGTATACCATCTATACAAGACAATGAGATTGGCAGCTATAATAGTACAAACCCATATAGGGCACACCTTCAAATGGAAAGTGATTGCAAAACTTACATGAAGGTACGCAGCAGCATTGTGCTGCTTCAGGCTGCCTACCGAGGAATGGTTGTTCGAAAACAATTGCGGGGCATGCACAAATCTGCCAAGGTCATACAGACTTATTATCAGATGCATAAACGGTGTCAGTATTTCAAGAAACTACGCTGGTCTGCCATTGTTGTACAGCGACGATACAGAGCTTGCCAGGTAAGAGAGGTCCAAGTGCGACATTATAATACTTTGAGAAAGCAATGGTTTGTATTCAGGCCTTCTACTGCGGGGCCAGAGTATTGGTTGAGAAAATCAAGGCAGCACGCCATATTAAGTCATTCATAATGATGTGCATTACAAGAAAGCATTTTTTGATGCAAGAGGCGGCAGTGGTCACTCTGCAAGCTGCATACCGTGGTTACCGATCAAGGGTACGCTACAGAGCTATGCGACAAGCAGTCATTTCGATCCAGAGATGGTAGAAAGTATGCAAAATAGGGCATTCCAAGTTTGTGCAATATCAGTCAATGAGGTATGCAACTATTACCATTCAGGCTGCCTACAAGAGTATGGTGGTTAGGCAGTGGGTTAAGCAAAAGAGACTATAAAAAAATTATAAAAGTGCAGTCAGTACTCCGTATGAGTTGGTATAGGAAAGACTTAAGAAGACAAATAGAGGCACAACAGAAAAGGCTGAAACGATACAAAAGGCTTAAACGATATAGGAAAGACTTCCTCAAACTGAAATATACAGCAATTGTAGTGCAGTCTCACTACCTTGCTTATGAAGCAAGAAAACTATACAGAGCACAAATCAAAGCCACTGTTGTATTGCAAAGACAATATAGATCCTACTTCTTGATGAAGAACCAGAAAGGTGACTTAAGACAATAGATGAACAACAGAAAAGGCTTAAACGATACAAAGAATGGTTAAATAAATGTGTGACAATGAGTAAAAAGCTGCTAATAGAAAAGTCTAAAGAAGAGGGGCATGTCAGTCAAGACAAAAATATGCAGGACCGATTGCGATTAGGACACTTCACTATAGTCCAGCATGGAGCCTCCTTAACTGAGCAATGGGCAAATGGTTATGCATTGCAGAATCTCATTAAACAACAAGAGCAGATAAATATGTAGCAAATGGAAATTGAACAATAGAGGATGCTGCTAGAAAATGAAAACTTGCAGCAATGGGTCAGATCCCACCTACAAAGAGGAAAACAAAGCAAATACATGAACCAGAAAATGAAACGCAGAATATCAGGAACAGGAAGAAATTTGCAAATTAGATTGGGACATTTAAAAGGGAAGAAGCAGAGATATAGGCAGAGCTAGAGCAATTAGAAAGTGTTCGTAATTTACACATAAAGGAACGGAAAATGATAACACATAAACAAGGGGTAATGTATTTGGTTTAAGGAAGATGGGTGGAATGAAAAACTGATGTGCTGGCTTAGTTAGGATTATTACAGTTAGGAGGATGTATTGTAAGATTAATGTAATAATACCATTTTTCAACAGCATATTAATCAATTATATTTTAGGTAAAGAGCATATTACCGTGGTCCAGATTTGATTATTACAGTTATGAGGATGTATTGTAAGATGACTGTAATAATACAATTGTGCAACAGTGTATTAATCAATGATATGTTAGGTAAAGATCATAAACTGTGCACGTGAAATTGACTTAAAAGGGGAGGAGTGCGGTGTGTGTAATAGAAATGGTGTTACCTGCCTCCAAGTTAAAGGGGGAGGGGTGTTAGGTATGTAATAGAAATGGTGTTACCTGCCTCCTAGTTATAGGGGGAGGAGTATTAGGTATGTGATATAATTAGCATATGTGATGTCTTGTGCAAGTACGCATGCGCGGGAGAAACTGGTGGTGGCGTCCTGGAATAAAGAAGCTTGTTAGTGTACTCCCGTGTCCAAGTGTTATTTTAAGTCTGTTCCATGCACCCAAATACACAACATAATTGATGGAGCGCTCACGCCTTGCTAAATCCGATGTCTACCTGGACCTGCTCAACCTGAGAAACATCGCCCGTACCCAATACGGGGTCTCCTGCCCAACGCCTGATGTCCCGACAGACCCGTGCTGCACTGTCTGTGCCCCAGCAACTGTTGCAGCTACAGGTTCGTTCACAACTTGTTGTCCAGAAACTCCAAAGGAAATGTGATACCCAACAGCAATTTTTTGATAAGTCTATCAAACCACTCACACCTCCCTCCAGTGGCCAAGTCATTCGCCTTCAAACCAACAAGGGCTATGGCCGTTTGGGTTTCATCCACAGTCCCACAAAAGAACCATGCTCACACCTGGTGAGTGCAAACGGAGGGATTTACAGACGCAACCGTCAACATCTCCTTCCTGTGAAGGAACCATGTCCTGCTGTCTCGTATCCTGATGCTCCGCGTCCGATCTACCCATCTACTGACGGACTTACTCTTCCCTCACAACCTGCCTCCAGCTCCCTCACCACCACGCTGGGTGCCCCGTTCACCTGCCTCGGCGTGGTTGTACCCCGGGTCCCCAGTGCTCCCGCCGCACGGGACCCCGGCATTCTCGCCGGTGAAGGGAGGAGATGCGGTTCTGTACCGTACGCGCGCGGGACGGATTTGTAGGTCATCCCTTAAATACGGGGACTTTGTTTGAACCATCTGAACTTCCCTGTATGCGCTATTAGTGCTTTCGGTTACATTATTAATCAGTATAGATTGGATACTTTACATACTGTAGTACTTCATTATTATAAGCTCCGCATTCATATTATCGCAACCCGACATGTGCTGTTAGTTAGTACTGTTGCATGCTGTAGAGTAACATGCTGTAATGTGTTGTATACGTTACTCAATAAATACTGTTATACCAGACCTGTGAGTATGTGTGATTCACTCAACAATTTTCAAGTCAGAAAAGTTCAATTCTGATATTCGGGTTAGTTTTCCTTTGATCCCAAATGCTATTCTTCCTTGTCTATATCTTTATTTAAGCTTTTAACTATAATGTTAACATTTTTATATGCAAGAAATGGAAAACTCTGCAGCACTGCAACATTTCAGAAGTGGTCAGAATATTTAAACACTTACATCTGCCGCTGTTCTTCTTTGAATTCACTAATTGCATCTTCAACCTCTTCCATTACTTCCCTCAATTTTTCTATAACTGAAAATATCACACGTCAATTCATCAGTAAATGAATGTAAGTAAATACACAATTAGCATCATTAATAACTGAATGAATTAAATAAATACTTGAAAATAATTTTCATGGGATGAGAGGTGGGAGGAGGGGGGGAAGAGGGGTGGAAAGAGGGGGGGGGGAGGGGGAGGGGTAGAGGGGGGTAGAGGGGGGGATGGAGTGGGGGGGGTGGAGTGGGGGGGAGAGGGGGAAATACACACACATTCAATATCAGAGTTTTAAGTTATAATTTGGAAGTTTGCATATTATACTTACATTCTGGAGTAGGTTTGACGTCTTTGAGCTGGCCCTGGAATCGCTTCACATTATGATGTATTTTTGCAAGTTGCTGTTGAACTTTCATTTCTAGAAAATTTCAGCCAAGAAATACTAAATTACATTGATGTTAAAAATGTCACATCAATATATAAAAGTCCCCTTTTATGAAAGCGAGTTTCAAAACATTTTATATTTCCATTTATCATAATGAAATTGGGGTCTTCTATCTATATAATTAGAACTCAAATCTTGACCACTTCCGGTTTGCAATGCATATTGATTTTAGAAAAAATGCTACCACTTACGGCTGTGATTTTTGGCCCTTACCTAGAGTCCCCCTCCGCTGCGCAGGACAAGAGGATTTTTCCCATCGATGAAAAATAAAATAATTAATGTTTTAAAAATGTTGAAATTCTCTCTCCTGTCAATCACACCATGGAAGGCCATGCCCGTTCCGGTGGAAGGGGGAGTGACTATGAACCCGGAAGTGTAGACTGCCTCAGTCTCTGCAAGATGGGGGAGCGAGAGGTCACAACTCTCAGTCTGAGCTGTGAATAACATTGAACACATGGCTAGTAAACTGTGAGTGTAATGTTAGTACCTCCACCAATGTAAAGCACTTTGGCCAACGAGAGTTGTTTTGTAAATGTGCTATATAAATAAAAGTGACTTGACTTAATGTAGTTTGAAAATCTAGTTTGAAAATGCAAAAGTGGTGTTGCCTTTGCCTTATTGAAAAGTGGTGTTGCCTTTGCCTTATTGAAAAGTGGTGTTGCCTTTGACTTCTTGAAAAGTGGTGTTGCCTTTGACTTCTTGAAACGTGGTGTTGCCTTTGCCTTCTTGAAAAGTGGTGTTGCCTTTGCCTTATCGAAAAGTGGTGTCACCTTCTAAAAAGTCTAATCTTGACCACTTCCTGTTCGCGCTGTATATTGATTTTAGAAAAAACGCTACCACGTACACTGTGATTTATGGCCATCTTACTCGGTTCCCCTCCGCTCATCAGGTGCCGAGGCTTTTCCCATCGATTAAAAATACAAGAGTTATTAGTGTTTATAAAATGTTGAGATTCTCTCTCCTGTCAATCATGGCATGAAGGCCACAACGCTTCGGGTGGGAGGGACTATAAACACAAAAGTGTGGGCGTGGCACAGTCTCTGCAAGAAGGGGAAGGGAACGGTCACGACTCTCTGTCTTTGGTGACCTTGCACCCTGCTTGAAACGGTATGAAACTGCACTTGAGTTTGGTGGCCTCGCACACTACTCGAAGTGGTATGAAACTGCAATTGAATTTGGTGGCCTTGCACCCTGCTTGAAGTGGCAATAGACTGCACTTGAATTTGGTGGCCATGCACCGTGCTAGAAATGGAATTTCAAGGAATAGCCGTGAGTCAACTGCTAGCCCACCAGCCGTGAGGGAGTGAGCCGCCAGCCCAAGAATTCATTCGGCCCACAATGTCCATACTAACCCTCTAGAAACCCGTTCCCTTAAGCCAACAACACCCATACTTGCGCTCCAGAAAGCCCCCCCACTTCCCACCCCACTGGCCACCAATATTGGATTTGGTGGAGAGGTGGAATATTGCGTTGGGGGACCAGCCTCCTGTGTGAAGCTGGGATCCAATGGGTCCCACTTAGTCTAGTTTCTACTTAAAACCTTAATAAATTTAAATGTCTTCTGAATAACTGTTTCAATGCTACTCTTCAAAAGGCATTTTTAAAAATACATGCAATTTTTAAAAGCTCATTTCACAGCTGAGAAACATTTCAAAACATTTCCCATTCAATTACTTTCTTTTGCAGCACAGTCTACTGTTATTAAATAATTATGCAAAACAACATCCCATCAAGAGCAAATAAGTGATTGGCTAATTAATCTGTATACAACATTGGTTTGAGTGGATAGACACAAATATCTGCAGCAACTCAGCGAGACAGGCAGCATCTCTGGAGAGAAGGAATGGATGATGTTTTGGGTCAAGGCCCTTCTTCAGACTGAGGAGGATCACCTATGAAAAGTGATCTCCTGCCCCTACTCAGCTGATGAATCTTCAGTAAATCTTCAAATTACTGAAGTCTGCAAATGAGCATCTGCAGGTATTGGATTACTCTTGCATGGCAGCCAAGTCAGTCATTTCAGCTTTCAACATCCAGAATAAAGCAAAATACAGAAAGAAGCACAAAGACTTAGAAAATCACGTTACAATCGGCAGAGAAAAACACAAAGTTTATATTTCTTGTCAGACAGCATTGCTGGTGTAGCAGACATTGAAGAAGTTTGTAGACATTCAGTAAGTTTACGACAAAATCTAGATCAGTTGGGATGGTGACCCAAGGAATGGAAAAATACATTTAACTAAGTGTGAGATGAGGCAAGTATGTGAAACTAGTGCAAAGCTTGCACAATAAATAGTATATCCCTAGAGAGTATTGCAGAATGATGTACGAGTCCTGCCCTTGTTTGCCTTACCAAAATGCATCAATTCACATATATGACAGTTAAATTTCATCTTCCATTACATGGCCGTCCGAAGGGAGGGTGCGTTGGGTGCGACCGCACCCCCCTTTTTCTCCAGAGGAAAAAAAAAATTAAAATATATATTAGCGACATTCCCTGCGCAGTGGGGAGAAGCTGGTGACCAAATACGCAGAAACTACTCAAAACTATGCCGTCTTTCCGCGCGTGCGCGTGCGCAGTGGGCAGGATCAGATCACCACCATTTTCAATGCATCGTTTCGATGCTCCGGGCCTAGTTTCGATTAGTGGGACCGTGAAATATTGCATTGCGTTGCAGGGAGGGGGAATCCGTTTTATACTGGGGGTAATAAACTACCCCCAATAAGGGTCCAATCCGACCCGTGGGATGGTTTAGGAAAAAAAAAGGAATTCCCGTTCTCCCGTCGCCCGGCGGGAAGGACTGAATCTGAACCCAGTCCTGGCAGCGGCCGTTACCCGACACCAGGCGCTGCTCAGGCCGGGTCCACATCACCATCCCCCCCATTCCCCCCGCCCGCCGGTCCCCTCGCCCCCCATCCTCGCCTCTCTCGCAACCACTTCCCCCCACCACACAACCCACCTCGCCTTTCCCAACCCACGCCGATGGGCTCTCGCATACCCCCCCCCCCGCTGGGCCCTCGCCTTTCCCCACCTCCCCCCCCCACCAGGCCCTCGCACCCCCCCCCCCCCCCCCCCCGAGGCGGCGACGGCTGTAGTGTGGGGTGACAGGGTCGGAGTGAATGACGGGCCCCGCACAGCAGCAGCAGTGGGGATGGCGGCTCCACTTCCTCATGCACGATGCCAGCCCTCATAGCGGCCGCTGAGTGCCACTCCGCCAATGACGACAACCGCTTTCAAACAAACCCTCCTGCACGCCGAGGAGGGAGGGAGCGAGGGAAGAAGGGGGAGGCCCCCTTCCGCCGTCTGAAGCACCTGCACCGCTCAGCCCCGCACCTTCCTGTTGGCTGGCGGAGGAGGGGAGACGTTGGTGAGGAGTTCCCAACAGCCTCCCCCTTTGGTGGTGGCACTTGGCAGTGGACAGGGACGGCCAAGGCTGCGGGACTATGATGCCGGTGTTGTCCAAAGAGCGCTGACCTTCCTTCCTCACCACCTCCTCTGCCCCTTCCCCTCTCTCTCTCTCTCTCTCTCTTGTACGCCCTGCTCCTCCCCCCCTTATCCTGGGACCCCTCCTCTCCACCCCACACTGATCCCCATTACCCCCTCTATTCAGTCCTCACTGACATCCCCTGTGCTCCCTTTCCCATCTATTCATCCTGCACTGATCTCCCTATCCACCTCGCATTGATTCTCCTGCCACCTCCACATCCATCCTACACTCATCCCCAATTCATCCTGTACTGACCCCCTTCCTATCCATCCTGCATTGCTCCCCCATTCATCATGTACTGAACCCCCCATTCATCCTGCACAGACCCCCCAGTCCACACTGTACTGACCCACCCCCATTCATCCTGTATTGATTCCCCCCATCCATCCTGTACTGATTCCCCCCCCCCCCATCCCCCATCCATCCCGTATTCCCCCACTGACATCTTCCGTGCTCTCCACTCACTTTTACCTACTCCAACCAACACACACTAATTCCCCTGCCTTAATCAATCCATTCCGCACCGATTGCTTCTTAACCCCCCCCCCCCACCATCTATCCATCACTGATTCACCCTCCCCCCCCCCCGAACCCTACTGCGCTGGAAATGTCTTCAGAGCGAACATTGACAATGTTTGATAATGGAATGCAGTCAAATGTGTTTAATTCCCTTGTTATTATTTGTTTAAACATAAAGATCGATTAATTAAATTGTGAACACTGAAACATTAAAAGCCAATTGTCACTGCTTACCGTTGACACGTTATTACAGAATGTTTTTTAACGGAATCAATGGGAGGGGGGTGGGATTTATCCAGGTACTACTTTCTACAGTCGGACAAATACATCACAAATTTGGTCAGGAGATATTTCAGGTATTTTAACGTTAATTCTGAAGTGGGAATGATGGAAACAGTGTTTATCAATAATTTTTTTTTAATCTGTGGTACAAACTGGGTATCCTCATTGCTGTTCACAACACATTCATCTAATCTGGTCTGGTGATGTAACGTTTTGACAACTTTAAACATATTGGAACATTTGCTGCTTTTGATGCCCTTTGGCCATCTCTTGTCAGTTAGTGTAATATTTAACCTGTCAGATGGGTATAGTCGAGCTATTATCATAAAATGGAAATTTCCTTGCAATCCGGTATATTTTGTTGTGGATAAATTATGTGGAAAGCGAGTGTTTCTGTACCGATAGCAATAACGACCCATGCTATGGCCCTGTCATGATAATTTTTGGTCCTTCACAGAAAACATCCCTGCATCATCTGTAGTGTGCAGGGCATATATGTTACCATGGTCCAGCATTTATTGACACATGTTGATCATATGCTGAATATTCCAACCACATTTTTGTTTGGAAGTGGAAAGAAATAATAGAAATTGCATTGCATTCTTGCAGTGAGCTGTATTATAATTTTGTGCATGTCATTGTGGTATATATCATGTCTTGGGTGAATATGTTTAGTTTGTGATTTGAAGCAAAAATAATATGTGAATGCTTCATTGAGCATAACCGACTGGGGGGTCCACGCACTTCGTCCGAGCACATTATTGACACGCATTGCAAGCCGTGTAAATGATTACCTAAACTGTCATTTGACAACCTAAAAAGCTGCCTAGGTTGCCCCGGCTGGCAACAGGGGAAAAAAAAGTTAAGTGAGAGCCCTAGGGAGTGGAGAAGGGGGAGAAGAGTGGAGAAGAGTGGAGCAGGGGAAGGGAAGTGGGGGGGGGAGTGGAGAAGGAGGGATTGGGGCGGGAGGAGGGAGGTGGGGGGGGGGAGGGGAGAGGGGAGTTCAGTCTACACTCACTGAATCCATCCCTGTGAAAAGTTAGAGATGGTGATTGGATCTGGAAGCAGACCAATCTTTTCATTTGCACAATTGATTTTATTGTATTCATTTTAAAATATTAATGTTTAAAATCCATGCATTGAAGGAAGAATATTTTACAACCCATCTGTGGTCCCTAACCGGTCATCACCCGCAGGACAGCATACGTCAGCGTATGACAGGGCACACGACATGATGAGACACCCAGATGTCGCTCCTGGATTTTGAACATTCCAAAATCCAGAGGCGTCACGACCCGACCACGACTCAACAACCTTTTTTCAGGCTGTCGCCGAAAATGTCACCCAAGTGGGACAGGCCTTTCACGCTGCGAAACGTGAGGGCAGGGCTTTCGAAGGCGGCGTCGGCGGCAAACTTCTCCCTGGCCAGGTTCTCGACCACCTCAGGCTCGAGTCCACAGTGCTCGAAGAAACTGTCCAAGCCCCAGCAGGCTCAATAGAAGCGGCAGCTGAGGTTGGAGTGCGAGCGCCATAATCCGCCTTCACCAACCTGCCGCTTGAGCGGCTCCTTGGGGCGACCTGCTGCTGCTTCTCGTGGCGCTGTTGGCATGGTTACTTGTGCACCCTGGGATGTTTGCTGGCGTGGCGACTGGTGCTTCCTGGGGCGCTGCTGGAGTGGTTACTTGTGCACCCTTGGGTGCTGCTAGTGTAGTTTAATTGTGCACCCTGGGATGTTGCTGGCGAGGCTGCTGTTTCTTCCTGGAGTGCTGCTCATGTGGTTACTTGTGAACCCTGGAGTGCTGCTGGTGGGGTTACTTGTGCACCCTGGCACGCTGCAACCTCTATACCCTCTGCTAATTCTCCCCCTTCCGACGTTACTGCTCCAGTTGCCAGCCCCTGCTGTTTGTCACCCCGGCATTCAACAGACCAGGCTGCCAGTGCCCTTGAAAATGCGCTGCTGGTGGCCGTCGCTCCTAGCACAAACTCACACTTCTGCCGGTACATGACCAGCGAGTCAGGCCTGAGCTACCTCTTGGAGCTGGAGCAACGCACAATGTCAGGCGGGAGCCCCAGCTGCCCGCTCTGTTGGGGGTTGCTGGAGGCTAGGTAAATCTTCTTGCTGCTGCTGGCCCCGCTGCCGCAGCCTTCCTCGGAGGCAGAGCTGCCCAAACCATTGGGCTCCACTTTGCACCCCGTCGCCATCTGGTTCTTCAAATGCTTGGCCTAGTCGGCAGCCAGTCTCTCCACAGCGCTCTGCGACCCCGCCTGTTCCCCTGAATTTGACTGCGGAGGTAATCGGGACCCTTGGACATGAGCCTGAGCGGCAGAGAGACGCTTGCCTCGAGCGGCATGCTTGCAGTGGGCGTGTTACTTTGATCCAGCCAAAGGGGACAAACACGTTTTCACATCCTCAAAGAAGGAAAGACCAGGACTTCCATGAGCAATGACAGGCTGTCTGCAATTGCCTTAATCCACATTCACTATGACTTTGCCCAAAACTTGGACAAAGTCGTGACTAGGTTTGTGCTGTTACATTCTTGGAAAATGGAACTGGAAAACATGATTTATGGCTAAATGGCAATATATGCAGGCGTGCCACGAGTGTCCGTCGCCTGCATCATTACGCCAGGACTTCCATGAGCAATGACAGGTTATTGGCACTCGCCTTAATGCACATTCACTATGACTTTGCCCATGACTTGGACAAAGTGGTAAGTATGTTTGCACAGTTACATTCTCGGAAAATTGAACTATTTCATGTTGAAGCTGATGTGATGTGAAGTTGTTAGGTCAGGAGGATCATTAAAGGTGCACTGCACACACTAACATAGTCTAACAGTAACAGGCAATCAAATCAACACACAAAAGATTTTCAAAAAAACGTATTTCTGTAAGGATAAGGGGGAAATCTTTTAGAACCGAGATGACAAAAAAAAATTTCACACAGAGAGTGGTGAGTCTCTGGAATTCTCTGCCACAGAAGATAGTTGAGGCCAGTTCATTGGCTATATTTAGGAGGGAATTAGATGTGGCCCTTGTGGCTAGAGGGAGCAGGGGGTATAGAAACATAGAAAATAGGTGCAGGAGTAGGTCATTCGGCCCTTCGAGCCTGCACCACCATTCAATATGATCACGGCAGATCATTCAACTCAGTATCCTGTACCTGCCTTCTCTCCATACCCCTGATCCCTTTAGCCACAAGGGCCACATCTAACTCACCACTCTCTGTGTGAAAAATGTTTTCCTCATCTCGGTTCTAAAGGAATTCCCCCTTATCCTTAAACTGTGACCCCTTGTTCTGGACCTCCCCAACATCGGGAACAATCATAGAAACATAGAAATTAGGTGCAGGAGCAGGCCCAAGCCTCATTCCATGGCTGATCATCCAACTCGGTATCCTGTACCTGCCTTCTCTCCATACCCCCTGATCCCTTCAGCCACAAGGGCCACATCCAACTCCCTCTTAAATATGGCCAATGAACTGGCCTCAACTACCTTCTGTGGCAGAGAATTCCACAGATTCACCACTCTGTGTGAAAAACGATTTTCTCAATTCGATCCTAAAAGACTTCCCCCTTATCCTTAAACTGTGACCCCTTGTCCTGGACTTCCCCAACAATGGGAACAATCTTCCTGCATCTAGCCTGTCCAACCCCTTAAGAATTTTGTAAGTCTCTATGAGATCACCCCTCAATCTTCTAAATTCCAGCGAGTACAAGCCAAGTCTATCCAGTCTTTCTTCATATGGAAGTCGTGCCATCCCAGGAATCAGTCTGGTGAATCTTCTCTGTACTCCCTCTATGGCAAGAATGTCTTTCCTCAGATTAGGAGACCAATGTCTTTCCTCAGATTAGGAGACCATTTCCTCAGATTTGGAGACTTGCATCTTCCTGCATCTAGCCTGTCCAACCCCTTAAGAATTTTGTAAGTTTCTATAAGATAAGTATGAAGGCAGGTACGGGATACTGAGTTGGATGATCAGCCATGATCATATTGAATGGCCTACTCCTGCACCTATTTTCTATGTTTCTATGTTTTACTGCAAAAACTTACAGTATTTATTTGCAGTCTTTGCATGCTCCTTTAAAACATTTTACATAACATACAACATGATTATTAAAACAAGGACAACAATTCTTAATTTAAAAAAAATGTATACAACAATGACCCCAATCATCCCATTCCACCCACGCATTACTCTTGACTCAACCAAAATTATTTCTGAAATATTGGTCATACAATTGGTGCAAAAAAACTCCAAAATAAGTCTCAGAATGCACCAGAGAGCATCTAAAACCCCAGAGCTTTCAGGGCCCTTAAACCCGGACGTGAGGGGCTTCCCGCTTGTGATGTGCGCTGCGTGCACATTATTTCACATAACATTTTTGGAATCCTGTCATGCCACCCCCCTTTTTGAAAAGCTTCGTACGGGCCTGCATTACATGGCCACCTTTCCCAGTTGATCCAGATGTTTTGTAAGCTCAGACAGCCTTCCTCCCTGTACCACAAATGTTGGTGTCATTCACAAACTTACTAATCATGTTAACAACATTGTCATACAAATAATGAATGTCAATGACAAACAGGAGGCCCCAGCAGAGATTCCTGTGCACACCACTCCAATCGGACAAATAACCCACAACTACCACCCTCTGACCTTCCCCCAAGACAATTGATCTAATCTTCCAGACAAGCCTACCATATGGGACATTGTATATATGGAGTTTAGCAAAGCCGCTTTCAATATCCACTGACCTGCCCTCATAAGAATTCATAAAGACTATGAAGGGGCAATCTCAGCATAACATCTCAAATATACCACATTATAATCCAGCAGTAACATTAACCTGGATTAATTAAACAAACTAGATCACGCTTTGAGTCCAGAATCTTATCTCAGAGGCGATTATTACAAACTGACATGTTGCATAAATAGTATCAAGCATAGAAATTGAAATGCAACAAAACAAGATCTACCCCAATATTAAATATAGATTTATGAGAAACTTACATTGCCAAGATAGCATAGAGAACAATCATATAAAAAAAAATCAAAGTCCCCACCAACACCCCAAGAAATTGCTGGATTCCTACTTTCTGCTTTCCTGTAATTTGTCATCTTCAGGTCCATCTCCTCAAGTGCACTATATTCCGCTCTAAATTCATTCCTTTTATTGAAAAGATAAGCATTCTTATCCTTTTCTAAACTGGCTATTCTGGATTAGGAAAGAAAAAGAATTAGAAATATTAATATTTTACCAATGCAAAAAATGTTCTAATTAAGACCATATAATCTAAAATTACTCAATTCTTCAGATGGTCTGTATACATATTTTGTTATACTGTGGGTACACAAAATGCTGGAGAAACTCAGTGGGTGCAGCAGCATCTATGGAACGAAGGAGATGGGTAACGTTTCGGGCCGAAACCTTTCTTCAGACTGATGGGGGGTGGGGGGAGGCGGGGGGAAGAAAGGAAAAAGGAGGAGGAGCCCGAGGGCTGAGGGAGAGGTGGGAAGGGGAGGAGACAGCAAGGGTCAACAGAATTGAGAGAATTCAATCTTCATGCCAAGAGGATGCAGACTCCCCAAGCGGAATATGAGGTGCTGTTCCTCCAATTTGCGGTGTTGCTCACTCTGGCCATGGAGGAGGCCCAGGACAGAGAGGTCGGATACGGAATGGGAGGGGGAGTTATACTGTAATTGGCATGATTACTGCAAAGTAATAAACATGTTTTGCTGAAAGCACTGGCTTTAGATGCAATATAATTCCATTGCGTTTTTAATGGTTCTAATGGTTGAACAGTTAGGAAGCTGCAGCAGTTTTGGAAGACATCAAAAGTAGAATAAGGCAAGCGAGTCATGAGTGCGTAGAAAGTCTAAAATGGATACAGAGAGGAAATCTGAACATTTTTTCCCAAACTGCAGAGGCACATCTAACTGAAATATATTAAAAATTCGATTGATATGATTATTGTCAGGCAAGAGTGATAAGGACTGAAGAACCATGTCTTGTTGATGTGCTTTAGATGGTGATCAGCTATGCTTCATTCAAATGGTGAAGGAATCCTTGGCTCGCAAATTACGCGATCTCGTGGTCGCTTGAGGCGTACGGGCACCGTATGTCCGCGCGGGGCCGGTCCCACTTAGAAGCGCGGAGTTGTGCAGGGCAGGTCCCGACATCGCGCGGGACTCCGAAAATCTGACAGTGTCCGAAATCTTCACGCGCCAACGGCCTGTCGGCACGCAGGCGCATTGAGGTCGTACGCAGCGTCTTGATGGCGTAGGCAGTGTCTTGACGGCATACGCCTAGCGCGTGGCGTTGCGTGATGACATCACCGCCCTACGCCGTGCGACGCCGAAAATCCGGCGGCCCGCCTCCTGCCCAGCTGATTGGTAGGTATGACGCAAATGACGTCACGCGGGTATTTAGCGCGAACTACGCTTCCGTTTGGTTGCGCCAAACAAATTCAATCGCATGCAAATGGGACAGGCCCTTTAGATGGCGAGTTACACTCACTGGAGTTCCAGTTTCCGCAGCTCCTGGATGAATGCCGTCGTCTTGTCCGAGTCCCTGTGGCTCGGCATGTGAACCCGCTGCCGCCGCGGCCCCGGTGCAGACTGCGACCTCGGCGGCCGAACATCCACCTGTGGACAGCGAGCGACAGCCGTTTATTCACATACATGGCAAAGAGGCTGCCCGGAGCCCGAGCAAAACGGTGCACAAGAACCCAGTCTCCCGCCGGCCCAAACTCCACGCAACACTCCCCCCCCCCCCCCCCCCCCCGCATCTAAAACACATGGTGGACCCCATTCCATCTCCAAAACATCACCATCCTCCACCAAAACACTCGGGGACCCCTCTCCATCTCCCAAAAGACGAGAGAATGCAAACACCAGACACCTCCAAACTGCTGGGGAACCCCTTCCATCTCCCAAATCACCGTGAACCCAAAAACACCCAGGATCCCCTTTTGCCCCAACACTCGTGGAACAGTCTCCACCCCAATATATCCGGAACCCCCCCCCCCCAAATGAAGCAGCCCCATCCCCCTAAACATTGACCATCCATTCTCATAACCACCCGCGAACACCCCCCTTCCCCAAAACAACCAGTCAGAGCCGTCCCCCTCTTTCCCCAAACAAACATGCCACGGCCCCTCTCCTCCCAAATATAACATTCATTGGGACTGACTCCCTCGTCTCTTCAGCAAAAATAACATCGGGTAAACCCGCTCTCCGCGCCACGACACCTGGAATGTCACTTCCCCCAAAAAACACCGTGTACCTCCCCCCTCTGACCCTTATAAACCCGGTCCCTCCACCTCCCTATCTCCCCGACACAAGGGGGTCCCAGGGGATGAGGGTGAGGGTGGGGGTGAGGGTGAGGGTGAGGATGAGGATGAGAGGGGGTGAGGGTGAGGGGTGAGGTGAGGGGGGTGGGGTGAGGTGCCGGGGGTGGGTGGGGGTGAGGGTGAGGGCCCGGGGTGAGGGGGGGTGAGGGTGAGGGTGGGGTGGGGGGTGGGGTGGGGTGAGTGAGGGCCGGGTGGGGGGGGGTGGGATGAGGTGAGGGTGAGGGTTGAGGGCCGGGGTGGGTGAGGGGGGGTGTGGGGTGGGGGTGAGGTGAGGTGAGGGTGGGGGTGAGGGGATGAGGTGAGGGTGAGGGTGTGGGGGTGGGGGGTGAGGGCCGGGGTGAGGGTGAGGGTTGAGGGTGAGGGCCTGAGGGGGTGGGGGTGAGGGGTGATGAGGGGATGAGGTGAGGGCCGGGGTGGGGATGAGGTGAGGGTGGGGATGAGGTGAGGGTGGGGCCGGGGTGAGGGTCGGGGATGAGGTGAGGGCCGGGCCCGCTGCCCACCCGTTGGCCGCTTGGCGCCGCCGCCGCCGCCGTTGCCGTTGTCAAGGCGGCCATTTGGGCCGCGGCCGTGCCCGCTGTTGCCGGCAGGTGGCGCCGAGGGGCCGTGAATGACTGCGACCTCCCTCCCTGCCCGTCCAGGGTCCAGGGGCCCAGGGCCCTGCCACCTCCACCTCCACCTCCACCTCCACCTCCACCTTTCCTCTTTCATTGCGCACTCAAATGTCTGCAAGTTTTCCGCAGACGCAAATTAGTGGCATTGCGGAAAATTTGCGGAACGCCCCCCACAAGTCGCAATTATTCGCGCACGATTGATTGAGCCGGGGTTTTGCGGATTCCCGCAAAAACAGGCCGCGCCGCTTTTCGGGCAATTTGACAACATGCAAATGAAATGAATAGTTGGGAGGCGGCCACGTGGTGCGGGGAGTTTGCAGATTTCGGCTAAAATGGCAGAACAACAGCGGAGGAGGAGACCGAGACTGCCCAAATTTAGTTCAGACGAGTTGGAAGTGCTGATTGTGGAGGTCTCCGCCCAGAGGGACCAACTTTTCAGCCGGGCCCACCGACTGTCACAGGGAGAGCGTGACAAAATATGGCAGGGGATCACTGCCAAGGTCAATGCAGTCTCGTGTGTCAAAAGGTGTGTAAAAGCCATCAAGACACGTTGGGACGACCTAATGCGGCGCACCAAAGAGATAGCTAATTTGGCGAGAGCAGCGCGCCAAATTCAAGTTGAACCCTGCGGACCAGAAGACCTTACCCCAGAGGAATGTAGAGTCCATAGGGTCATGCATCCTCAATCTGTAATTTGCATGGGTGGACCAGATCCTGCAGACTTTCCATATTGGAGAAAAAGTAAGTGTTTACCTTCAAGTAACATGTAACAGCACTAAGTCTAATTTGAGCGTGATCGGCATTGAGCCAACATCACATTATAATTAAATAATGTGTTGGCTTCACAAATGCAAGTATTTCATTCACCCCAAATGATCACATTTTAACTTAAAGGTAGACACAAAATGCTGGAGTAACTCAGCAGGTGAGGCAGCATCTCTGCAGAGAAGGAATGGGTGACGTTTCAGGTCGAGAGCCTCCTTCAGACTGATGTCAGGTGAGGGGGGCAGGACAAAGATAGAATGCAGTCGGAGACAGTAAAAGGCCTGTCCCACTTGCGCGACCTTTACAGGCGACTGCCGGCACCTGTCATAGGTCGCCGAAATTTTCGACATGTTGAAAATTCAGCGGCCACCAGAAAGACGCTACGACTCTTTGGAGACCTCTCACGACCATTGGAGACCTCTCGCGACCATACAGGCGACCCCTGGTGACATGTTGCGGTTGGCCTCTCACGACCATAGGAGTCGTCTCACGACCATACGGCCTATGGTCGTGAGAGGTCTCCAAAGAGTCGTAGCGTCTTTCTGGTCACTGCTGAATTTTCAACATGTTGAAAATTTCGGCGACCTATGACGTGTGCTGGCAGTCGCCTGTAAAGGTCGAGTAAGTGGGACAGGCCCTTTAGACTAGTGGGAGAACTGGGGAGGGGATGGAGAGAGAATGCAAGGGCTATCTGAAGTTAGAGAAGTCAATGTTCATACCACTGTGGTGTAAACTGCCCAAGCAAAATATGAGGTGCTGTCCTCCAGTTTGCGCTGGGCCTCACTCTGACAATGGAGGAGGCCCGGGACAGAAAGGTCAGATTGGGAATGGGGGGAGTTGAAGTGCTGAGCCACCAGGAGATCAGTTAGGTTAAGACGGACTGAGCGGAGGTGTTCAGTGTAACGATCGCCGAGCCTGCGCTAGATCTCGCCGATGTAGAGAAGTTGATACCTGGAACAGCAGATACAGTAGATGAGGTAGGAGGAGGTCCAAGTGAACCTCTGCCTCACCTGGAAAGACAGTTTGGTTCCTTGGATGGAGTCATGGGGGGAAGTAAAGGGACAGGTGTTGCATCTCTTGCGGTTGCAGGGGAAAGTACCTGGGGAGGAGGTGGTTTGAGTGGGAAGGGACGAGTTGACTAGGGAGTTTCGGAGGGAACGGCTGGAATTCTGACGTCGGGACGGTTGAACACACTCCACGGCTTGGAGGTCCCGAATCGGCACTTTCCTACCGGAGGCCGCGGCTTCAGGATGTTGTAGGGTGCAGGCCGGCGGTCGGAGCTCTTCTCTGGCTGTTCACGGTGAGGGAACCCAGGTTCCAGACGGTAAGTCCACGCTGCGCCCAGAGATGCCAAGTGTCCCGGATTCGCCGTATTTTTGTCCCGGCGAAATAACCATGTTACGGTGTTCCGGCAGCCAAACATGCTGTTACGGAACACCGCCGCGCCGGTGTTCCTCCCGTGGTGAACGCCGGCGCCATGTGCCCCCGGTTTGCCAGCCCGGCAGCTCGCAGCCACGCCCGGCCCAGAGCCCGGGCGGCGCCGGCCCGCGCGATCAGCGGCACTTTCTTGCCGCCAGCCGGCCGCTCGCGGCAGCCCCATCACCGGGCCTCCCCCCCCACCCCCACCCAGTGCGCAGGCGCAGACCCGCCGGCAACCTTGCCAAGTGCGCATGTGCCGCACCCGGCAGCCCGCTGATCTGCACCAGTGCGCAGGCGCAGACCCGCCGGCAACCTTGCCAAGTGCGCATGTGCCGCACCCGCCCGCCGGCAGCCCGCTGATCTGCACCAGTGCGCAGGCGCATAGCCGCCGGCAACAACTCCAAGTGAGTATGTTACGGAGAGAAATGCATTTAACCCTATTTGTTACGGACAAATGGGTTGAATGTTCCTGAGTACTAAATTTAGGGTTGGCATCTATGTGCGCCCGCGACTAGAAGCTCTGCAGACCGCGGCTTCAGGATGTTATCTGCCGCGGGCCGGCGGTCGTAGCTCTTCTCTGGCGATCCTCAGCGAGGAGTCCCAGCCATAGTCCATATTTCCGAAAATAGTCTGAAAGTCTGAAGAAGAGTCCAGACTTAAAATGTTGTTGTCCATTTCTTCCACAGCTGCTGCCTGACTCAGATTTCCTCCAGCACTTTTGTTTTTTGGCTTATTTCCATGTTTAACATGTATGCGTCAAGATTCAAATCTGAACTGACTGATTCCAGACTATTTGAATAATAAGTTCAGGAACAAAACTAGGAAATATACTTTCTTAAATTGGCAATGGAAATATGCTTAGCGTAAGTTTCTTGGAAGCCGAAGGTTCAGAATGCAAGCTCCTACCCAGGCTGACAGGTAAGACATATGAAGACAAACCCGTATGTCTTCATATTTGATATTCCAGGGACAGATATTAAAACATAAAAACATTAGACCAGTCAGCTCTGCTCCAGAAAGATCACAGCTGACATTTTTACTTCATAGGGAGTCCAACAACGATGGAGGAGAACTCGCTTCCACTCCAGTATGGTGTTTCTGAGATGCCTAATGGGACCAATGTGGGCACCACAGACCTTTCGCAGACTGGGCAGGAGAAGTCTGAACGACAGACAGGTGAGTTGGTTGATTTTTAGATGGGCACTTTCACAGGATTTCTCTGTACTCCCAATGCACGGTTTTAAGGATTTCAATGCCATCCCAGACATATTGGACCCGGGCATGGTCCAGAATTTCCCAGCAGATGGTGAGAATCATTTACTTCTTTAAGGAAGCCTTGAGCACATCCTTGAATCTTTTTCCAGATGGTAATCTCCTCCCATGCCAGGGTGCCTGCTATGAGGATGCTAGGAGGCTACAAGGTGACTTGGATAGGTTGAGTGAGTGGGCAAATGCATGGCAGATGCAGAATAATGTGGATAAATGTGAGGTTATCCACTTTGGCGGCAAAAACAGGAGGGTAGTCTATTATCTGAATGGTGGCCGATTAGGAAAAGGGGAGATGCAACGAGACCTCGGTGTCATGGTACACCAGTCATTGAAAGTAGGCATGCAGGTGCAGCAGGCTGTGAAGAAAGCGAATGGTATGTTGGCATTGAGTACAAGAGCAGGGAGGTTCTACTGCAGTTGTACATGGTCTTGGTGAGGCCACACCTGGAGTATTGCGTACCGTTTTGGTCTCCTAATCTGAGGCAAGACATTCTTGCCATAGAGGGAGTGCAGAGAAGGTTCATCAGACTGATTCCTGGGATGGCAGGACTTCCATATGAAGAAAGACTGGATAGACTCGGCTTGTACTCACTGGAATGTAGGAGATTGAGGAAGGATCTTATAGAGACTTACAAAATTCTTAAGGGGTTGGACAGGCTAGATGCAGGAAGATTGTTCCCGATGTTGGGGAACTCCAGAATAAGGGGTCACAGTTTAAGGATAAGGGGGAAGTCTTTTAGGACCGAGATGAGAAGATCACTTTTCACACAGAGAGTGGTGAGTCTGTGGAATTCTCTGCCACAGAAGGTAGTTGAGGCCAATTCATTGGCTATATTTAAGAGGGAGTTAGATGTGGCCCTTATGGCTAAAGGGATCAGGGGGTATGGAGAGAAGGCAGGTACAGGATACTGAGTTGGATGAACATATTGAATCATGATCATATGAGCCATGATCATATTGAACGGCGGTGCAGGCTCGAAGGGCCGAATGGCCTACTCCTGCACCTATTTTCTTTGATTCTATGATTCTATTATGAGACTTTGGTACTGGACATGTGAATGTCTCAACCTGCCCAACATTGCTTGGGAACTTAACCTGGGAGAGGATGTTGACATTGGTTCATTTGTGTCTCCAGTGAATTTGGAGGATTTTATTATTGTCAGCATTATTGATATTTTCCCAGTGCCTTTGCTGCTGAAGATGATTCATGCATCAAAATGGTAAGGGAGAACAGGGATCAGGGCTGCCTTGGTTAACCAGAGGTTTTATGTCCCATTTAAAGTCTCCCCGAAAACCCTTTTCTTACACTGATCAAAGATTGCGGTGCTGCTCTTTGACACATCTCTCATTGGAGCTAGAAACAAGGAACTGCAGATGCTGGTTTTCAAAAAAATCTCAAAGTTCTGGAGTTCGGGCAGCATCCCTGGAGAACATGGATAGGGGATGTTTGGGTCAGGACCTTTCCTGGAAGGGAAGGAGAACGATGGGGGATAAACATTGAAATGTTAGACATAGGAACAGCATATTGTCTGTCTTTCACCCCCAGCCTTTAGCCAGGGATGCTGCCTGACCCACTGAGTTACTCCAACACTGTCTTTTTTCTCATTGAATCTACATTATCGGGGAGTGGTACTGTGCAATGTGGACAAATAGATAGATGACCACAATTCTTCCAAAAGTAGAATGCAAGACCCATCCTCTCATGCTTTGGTGAATGTTGGAACTCAGTCCCTGCACATGCTCAAACTCGTGCATCATTACAGTCATACAGCAGAGACACAGGTCCTTCAGCCCAATTCATTCAGCCCAAGCCAATCAAGATGCTTTTATAAGCTCATCTCATTCACCTGCATTTTGGCCCGTATCCTTCTAAATCACTCCTGTCTAGGTACCTGACAAAATGCATTTAAAATATTTTAATTGTCCCTGCCGCTACCACCTGCTTAGGCTGCTCATTCTATATATCCACCACTCTGTATATAAACACATCCCTCAGATCCTATTTAAATCTTTCACCTTTAAAACCCATCCCCTCTAATCTTAGACGCCTCTACCCTGAACAGTTGATGTTTCCCGTCGATTTTGAAGATGTCCTGACCCGAAACGTGTCGTCCATGTCTTTCAGGAATGTTGCCTACCCACTGTTACTCCATCCAGCACTTAGTGGGGGGGGGGGGGGTCATCAGAATGTTGTATGATTTAGTAAGATCATTTCTCATCCTCCTGTGCTCCAATACGTACAGACTCAATTTGCTCAGTCTTTCATCATATTTTTCCCTTCAACCCAGAAATCTATTCAATGAATCTCCTCCACTGCTCTCCCTCCAATGCATACATATGCTTCCTTAAATATAGAAACCTAAATTATATACAAATTCCAGATTTGATCTCTGTAAATTTCATTCAAAGTGTTCCCGATTTTGCTACCCGACAATAGAGGCCAGCATTCGCCTCAATTTCCTAACTCCAGCTCTCGCATGTTAATCTTTTATGTTTCACACACTGGAATTCTCACATGCTTTTGTACAAATTTTGTCATTTCCCTACATTAAAAAATTAATTTCCTTCCGAAGTCTTCTTTCAAAAGTGGATATCCTCATATTTTCCCACATTCTGCTCCATCAGCAAACATCCCACTTACTTGCCCTATCTGGGTTATTTCCCTGCTTTGAAGGTGCTGATAATACGTTATTTCCATTCCCTAAACCAGCCATCCACTTGGGCCCTGAATGAGATTACCAAAAAAAACATTTCCTTCGCTCCATAGATGCTGCCTCCCCCGCTGAGTTTCTCCCGTATTTTTGTCTACCTTCGATTTTCCAGCATCTGCAGTTCCTTCTTAAACACCAAGTAATTGTTTGTCTCAAAACTTACCATAACGACCAGAAGGGTAATTTTATAAACTGAAACCCACCACCAATCATTATACAGCTGAGTCATTGTGTGATTTTGAATATACAGGCACCTAATATTTTATGTGGGGGTTATGTGTCTGAAAAGCAGCACGCAATTCAAAAACGTTGAATTGACCACGCCGTCAGCAGTAAATTTGAGTGCGTTATTCCAAAAATACCAGTGCACAAATCAACCTTTGGTATCAAAGGACAAGCTTGTTATTCCAAAAACGCTTTAATCAAACACATAAAACGCGAGGTGCCTGTACACCCAAATTCCCAACTTTGTTATCTCAGCAGTGGTCCACAACAGAATAACGGATTTCCATACTTACTCTTTCCAAACCCGCCTCCTAAGTGATCTTTACAATTAATGAGGAGGAGGAATGTAATATTCAGCTCATGAATCAGAGCTGACAAATACCTAGTCCTGGGAATAATAAATAACTCAATCTGGTAGATAGTATCTAGACAATTATTTCATTTATTTTGGAAAAAATATACCTGGATCTAAAGAAGGTGATTAAGACAATATTAAGTGACGGGGTTATCACTGGAGCCAACAAGCTATTTCAAATGCAGACCATGCAAATGAGCTTGGAAGTATGATCTGCATTTGAAATAACCCCCTCAATTAATACTGTCATTTACCACCTCCTTTAAAGAAGGAACTGCAGATGCTGGAGAATCGAGGGTACACAAAAAGCTGGAGAAACTCAGCGGGTGCAGCAGCATCTAAGGAGCGAAGGAGATAGGCGACGTAAGAAGGGTCTCGACCCGAAACGTCGCCTATCTCCTTCGCTCCTTAGATGCTGCTGCACCCGCTGAGTTTCTCCAGCTTTTTGTGTACCCTACCACCTCCTTTAGATTGGTTTTGAATTCCCAGCTATGTCTTGGCTCTGCTTTGGAAGATGTCATGCACAAGTGATGTAAGGGGATGTCAGGGCAACTTTTAATCACCACCCAGTCTTGTCCTTTAGAGAGTATTGTAAGTGCTTTTCCTCAAGATGGCAGCCTGCAAATTGAAGGTGCTCCTGCAATAAGCGAGTTTGGTATGTGGATAAATGTGAGGTTATCCACTTTGGTGGCAAAAACAGGAATGTAGACTATTATCTGAATGGTGGCCGATTAGGAAAAGGGGAGATGCAACGAGACCTGGGTGTCATGGTACACCAGTCATTGAAAGTAGGCATTCAGGTGCAGTAGGCAGTGAAGAAAGCGAATGGTATTTAGAATTCATAGCAAAAGGATTTGAGTATAGGAGCAGGGAGGTTCTACTTCAGCTGTACAGGGTCTTGGTGAGACCACACCTGGAGTATTGCTTACAGTTTTGGTCTCCAAATCTGAGGAAAGACATTCTTGCCATAGAGGGAATACATAGAAGGTTCACCAGACTGATTCCTGGGATGTCAGGACTTTCATATGAAGAAAGACTGGATAGACTCGGCTTGTACTCGCTAGAATTTAGAAGATTGAGGGGGGATCTTATAGAAACTTACAAAATTCTTAAGGGGTTGAGCAGGCTAGATGCAAGAAGATTGTTCCCGATATTGGGGAAGTCCAGAACACGGGGTCACAGTTTAAGGATAAGGGGGAAGTCTTTTCGGACCGAGATGAGAAAATCATTTTTCACACAGAGAGTGGTGAATCTGTGGAATTCTCTGCCACAGAAGATAGTTGAGGCCAGTTCATTGGCTATATTTAAGAGGGAGTTAGATGTGGCCCTTGTGGCTAAAGGGATCAGGGGGTATGGAGAGAAGGCAGGTACAGGATACTGAGTTGGATGATCCGCCATGATCATCATATTGAATAGCGGTGCAGGCTTGAAGGGCCGAATGGCCTGCTCCTGCACCTATTTTCTATGTTTCTATGGTATTCTGAAAAATGCAAGGAATCATGGGATTTGTCAAAGGTCACTCGCGATAAACATACTCGGCAGCTGTGCTGCTGCATGAATACAGACCTGCGTTTCACCCGTAGTCAGGATCGAACCCGGGTCTCCAGCGCTTCAAGCGCTGTTGAATTGCTACTGGACCGTCCCCGTCTCCTCCCAAGTGTCCCATTCCTGTCCGCTGTGCGGCCGGAGATGTCCAGGGTGACCCTGGACAGACGGGACACTGGCCCGGATCAGTGGCGGCCCAGGCTTACAGCCAGCATGGAGAAGAAGCACTAACTCCAGCTCAACTCTGCCTGTCCCGCCGGGTTAACCGACAGCCCTGGACTGGCGGGACACCAGTCCACAGCAGTGGTGGCCCAGGCTTACAGCCAGCGCAGTGAAGAAGCGCTAGCTCCACTGCTCCGGACCGGTGTCCCGTCAGTCCAGGGCTGTCGGTTAACCCATCGGGACAGGCAGAGGTGAGCTGGAGTTAGCTGCCGAGAATGTTTATCGCGAGTAGCCTATGAGCTGGGCATGCGCAGTCGGAATACCGAACACTCTTATTTACCCATCGCGCTGAAGAAAAAGTTAAATATTTCCAGGTTGGGATTGTGTGCAATGTGGGTGTAATGTGGGTCAGAGAGAGGAGTGAGATACTGAGGTGGGTGTCAGAGAGAACTGAGGGTAGAAAGCTGAATAAATTATTGTTGGCAGTGGGGGCGGTGAATATTATTGTGAAACGAGGTTTTGTGGAGGGAGCAGACATCAACAATGAAAAGGAATTATATAAAGCTTGCTGAGAGATAGTTGTGTTTTGAATATCCCCTTTCTCCCGTTTGGCGATGGTTTATTTTGTGTCCCTACGTATGACTTGAAATAACAAAGACCGGTTGTTGGCAAGAAATGTATGGGTCCATTTCTTATTGCGAGAAGCATTTGAATTAATGTAGAGCCAGATCTTAATTGAATTATTCCAGTTCGAATGACAAAACAATTAAAAAAGGGATATTTTCAATAAATAGAAATAATGAACTGCAGATGCTGGTTTTCCAAAAAAATACAGTGCTGGAGTAATTCAGAGTGCCCTGAACTTAAACGCCATGTATCCATGTTCTCCAGAGATGTTGCCTGACCTGCTGAGATATTTTAGCACTTTAGTGTTCTATTTTTAATAAGGAATGTTTCAAGTGTGTGGGGGGTGGTATGGGAATGAGGGAGGGAGGGAGCGGTGTTTTGTATGGAGAAGTACTCATTCCTCCAGGAAAATCCCACGTCAAATAATTTTTCGTACCACAGGTTTCACAACTACTTTATGACAACTGTTGTGACATTTTAAGAAGATGGTATTTAGGAAGGGAAAAGTGTTTTCTAAGGCCTCAAAATGATGATTTGAATTTACTGTAGACAGAAATGCTGGAGAAACTCAGCGGGTGTGGCAGCATCTATGGAGCGAAGGAAATGGGCAACGTTTTCGGGTCGAAACCCTTATAACCATATAACCATATAGCAGAATTTACTTTTACTTTTCCTAAACCTCGGAGCCAAAAACTCAGTGTTCAAATGACAAAACAATAATTGTAAATTTAATTTAGCTTCAATTATCTTAATTCCAAACTGATTTGTTTTTCAAAGGAAAGGAACAGTTACTCTGAGATGTTATTTCATGATAATTTAGAGTGTTTATAATTAGAGGAAAATCGCAGGGCTTTAGCATGAATCTCCTCATTGCACCCGATGGCAGACAGGTGTGATTTTTTAATATGTTAGTCAAAGGTTTAAAAAAACCACTATAAACTCTTCCAAATGGCTTACATGGTGATTACAGTAAATGCTTCACAGCATGCAATCCTTTGAAATGGTCTGCGCCAAAACCTATTTAGAAACAATATATTTTCAACTTCAATCATAATCTTGTTATATTGAAGCTTGATTTTTAAATCTAATTTTAAACAATTTAATTCTTAATTGTATATTAAGATTTCAACATTGTTTGTTTCATTCTAGTGATTTAACAGGAAAACTTAAAATGTTTTTTCACAGTAAAGGAGGAGAGAGGATGCACTGCAGAGGAGGCTGGGCCATCAGAGACACGTGTCACTTCCAGTGAGGACGGAGCGAGAAGTTGGACGCCATCCTCAGACTCTTCCTCTTCCCCTCATGTACCGCCCTCTCTGCCAGAGCCATTCCTGTCTCACAGGGATATTTGCCCCCCACCAAAGGACAGTGTGATAAATGACTTTGATAGGCAACTGCTTGCTGCTCAAAACCAGCAAACTGCGCTCTTGAGAGATTTTTGGGAAGGATTCCAGCCTTTCATGCGGGACCTCGTACAGGCAACTCGGGAGCTAGCTCACGAAACACACTTAGTTGCTCAACACACCCATCAGGTGGCCCAGCAGACACAGGGAGTGGCCGACAGCACCAAGGAACTGGTGATGCAGAATCAGCAGTTGATCCTTCACACCCAGGAAATGGCTCAAAACATTTCAGAGATAAGTCTGTCTATGCAGCAGCACTTTTCCCCAGCTTCACAGGAGCCACTCAGGCTCACAAAGGCTGTGCGTAGACAGTCAGAGCATGCGGTAAGCTTACTAGGCCACTCACCCGCACTCCTTCAGCCGGCGAGGAGTCCAGAACCTTCTGAAGTGGAACAGTGTGAGATACTTGGTTTGGCACAAACAAGGAACAACTCCAGGAGCTTAGGAAGGAAAAGACGATTAGTTTAGGGATCCTGCTACTGAAATAGGCTGAGAGATCACGATATATTTAATTCTTAGATCTTATATTTTTTAAGCATTATTTTTGAATGCAGTATGTTCAATTTTTGTACTTATTTTTCAAATATTAAAAAAGATAAAACTACAATCCCTTTAGCTAATTTGCTTTAAATTATATTATCAAAAATTAATTGGGTAATAATTAGCTAGTTTGTATTTGCCTTAGTTTTTGTGAACAGGATGCAACTTGGCAATTTTCCACTTTGAAGCAAAAAAAACGTATGTGCTGGAAATATGAAACAAAAACAGAAAGTGCCAGATATTCTGATCAGTGCAGGGAGGAGGGAGGAGGGAGGAGGGAGGAGGGAAAGGGAGAGGGAGAGAGAGAGAGAGGACAATACAGAACTGTTCAGTGTGTCTATATAGCATAGACCATATTTATACACAGATAAATAAACAGATAAAGTGCAATAGGCTGTTATAGTTCAGAGTTTGTTTGATGGTGAGTTTAATATCCTGCTGGCTGTGGGGAAGTAGCTGTTCCTAAATCTTGATGTACCAAATTTCAGGTTCCTGTACATTCTACCTGATGGTAGCAGAGAGATGAGTGTGTGGCCAGGATGGTGTGGGTCCTTGATGATGTTGGCAGCCTTTTAGAGGCAGCGACTGCGATAAATCCCTTCGATGATGGGGAGGTCAGAGCCGATGACGGACTGGGCAGTGGTCACAACTTTCTGCATTCTTTTCTGCTCCTGGACGTTCAAGTTGCCGAACCAAGCCACGATGCAACCAGTCAGCATGCTCTGTACTGTGCCCTGTAGATGTTCGAGAGAGTCCTCTTTGACATACCAACTCTCCGTAATCTTCTCAGGAAGTAGAGGCGCGTATGTGATTTCTTTATAATTGCATCAGAGTGCTGGGACCAGAAAAGATCTTCGGAAATATGCACACCAAGGAATTTGAAGTTCTTGACCCTTTCCACCATCGACCCGTGGATAAACGGGACTGTGGGTCCCTATCCTACCCCTTCCAAATTCCACAATCAGTTCCTTGGTTTTGCTGGTGTTGAGAGCCAGGTTGTGCTAGCACCATTTGGTCAAACGGTTGATCTCACTTCTATACTCTGATTCTTCACCATCAGTGATTCGTCCCACAACAGTGGTGTCGTCGGCGAACTTGATGATGGAGTTCGCACTATGACCAGCTACGCAGTCATGAGTATAGAGTGAGCATAGCAGGGGGCTGAGCAAGCAGCCTTGAGGTGCTCCTGTGCTGATTGTTATTGAGGATGACACATTTCCACAAATACGGACAGACTGGTCTGTGGATGAGGAAGTCGAGGATCCAATTGCAGAGGGATGCGCAGAGACCCAGATCTGAGAGCTTGGTAACCAGCTTGGAGGGGATGATGGTGTTAAACTCTGAGCTGGAGTCAATGAATAACAGCCTGACATAGGAGGTTTTGTTGTCCAAGTGGTCCAGAGCAGAGTGGAGAGCCAGTGAGATCAAGTGTTGTAATGTTAGGAGGCTCCACAAACATGGGTAAGGTTACAGTGGAACTACAAAGCCAAAGTTCTTCTCAACAATATTACATTGGAATTAGAATAAATTTGGAACCATGTCTCTGCATGGTAACCTTTATACTTATTGTGTCATTGTCACACTGCCGTTTGGAAAGGTAGTAGTGAGTTCAAACCCCATAGTTTAGCATTTTTTTAAATTTCTATCCATTATGCATTGCAGAGGTGATTGGTCTAATTTTGCTACTAATACATTCAACAACTGCCAGACCTCTCAGGCCAATTCAAAGGGCACTCAACGTTGACTGGGAAAAGGTTTGGGTGCGATTTTATAGCAAGCCATTAGATTTCATCACAAATTTTATTTGAATGAAGGCACAAATGACCTCATTTATTAAACTTGCATTTACTACTTGACATAGTGGGATTTCAAATCAAGATCTCTAAATTAGTTGCATGATATTCTTATTTACTCCATTTCCTGAGCACTCCTGAGAATAAGAATTGGCCTGCATTGATTCCCAAGTAGAAGAGATTCAATGGAAAAGGCCAATCACTATTGCATTAATATAACTGCACACTAGATGGAACACTCGGATGCATTTTCTTGAATAAAATTGATAACATTACATGCATCAATTGGTGAAAAACATTCACCACATTGCGGTGATAAAAGGTGTAGAATGATATTGGTTTATGCAAATTTACTTGTGAAAGAAGTTGCAAATATATATCAGTATAAAAAGCATACTACATCAAAGAACAGCTGAGTATATAGGAACCTCAGAAAACAAGACATCATCAGTATGATGAAAGATGTGACTGAAATTGCTGCTAGATGGCATTTGCTCAATGACCTGCTAAAAGACTCCCACTCAGAATATCACCCAAACCAGTGGACTCTGCATCTCATTTGTAGCCACTGAGTCACGGTGGCACAGCGATAGAGTTGCTGCCTTACAGCGAAATGCAGCACCGCAGACACGGGTTCGATCCTGATTACAGGCGCTGTCGGTATGGAGTTTGTAAGTTCTCCCGTGACCAATTCTCTCTGAGTTTTTTGGTTTCCTCCCACATTCCAAAGGTTTGTAGGTGAATTGGCTTAATTAATTTGCTTGATAAATGTGAAAAACTTTTTCTTTTTTTTAAATTATCCAGTATAAAATTGTCCAACTTCCAGTATAGTCCCCGGTGGACTCTTCGGAAGGTACAAGGTACAAGTCAGATAGCATGGAAACAAGCCCTTTGACCCAACTTAACAATGATGACCAAGATGCCCCAGCAGAATTGCAGCAGGGAAATGAGAGCAACGTGTCTTAAGATAAACACAGCATTTGACTGAACGAGGCATCAAGGAGTTCTGGTAAAACTGATGTTAATGAGCATCAAAGGGGAACCACTGGTGTTTGGAGTCACACCTTGCACAAAAGAATGTTGCTGTGGTAGTTGGAGATAAATCATCCCAAGGCTTGGTTATCCCGACAGGAATTCCTCTGTCTCCGAACGTAGCCATTGCAGGGACTTCCATGAGATTAGTTTAGCTTGACATCATGTGAGGCGCAGACATTGTGGGCCAAAGGGCCCGATTCAAAGCTGTGCTCTTCTACTTTAGATGAGTCAGAAACAGGTATGTTCACTGATGACAGCACAAATTTCAGCTCCTCAGAAATTGGCTTCAATCCACCCTTGAATGCAGTAATGCTTAGACAACATATAGACGGGGTGGAAGATTGCAACCTTCACGTGGTCCGCCCTGTTTCGACTAATGCAATCGACTCGACGTGCACAAACGGAAGCTCAAGTAGAACAAGTTGTCCAACAACTTTAGGCTGTGCACGCCACACAAAAGAAGAACATGTAGGCAACTGCTGTAGTAACAAGTGAGTTACTCCAGCACTTTGTGGTCATTGCCAAGCAATAACCATCCCCAGCATGGATCCAGGTGAACTGGCCGACTGGATTTCGGATTGGCTTGTGGAAGGAGTCAGAGGATGGTGAAGGATTAAGTGGACTAGTTTGATTGTTGTTGTGTTTCTGATTGGAGGTCAGGGTCCAGTGGTCCATGCTGGCTCCACTGTTGTTTGTCATTTATGTTAACGGTGTGGATGATACTATAGTTAACGTGGTTAGTAAATTTGCAGATGACACCAAACTTGGTGATATAATGGAAAGTGAGGAAAGAAATCCAATTTTACAAATGGATCTAAATAACTCGTGAAGTTATCCAAGGAATGGCAGATAGGTTTTAACTTGGACATCTGGGGTGATGCATTTTGGTAAGACAGTAAATTATAAGCCTGGAGAGTGTAGAGCAGAGATACCTACGGGTGCAGGTACACCCTAAAACGGTGACACGCGTGGACAGAGTGGCGAAGGAGGCATAAGCCACTTTGAATACAAGAGTCTGAAGAAGGGTCCCGACCCAAAACATTACTTATCCACGTTCTCCAGAGTTGTCACCTGATCTGCTGACTCCAGCACTTTATATAATTTTTTGGTAAAGCACATTTGCAGTTCCTTGTTTCTACATTGAATATGAGAGTTGGGCTGTAATTTTTCAGTTGGCTAGGCTGTCTTTGAGAGTATCGAGTGATGTTCTGGTCATTACTCTAAATGATGTATATAACCATATAACAATTACAGCACGGAAACAGGCCATCTCGGCCCTTCTAGTCCGTGCCGAACACTTACTCTCACCTAGCCCCATCTACCTGCACTCCCTTCCTTTCCCGTCCATATACCTATCCAATTTATTTTTAAATGATAAAATTGAATCTGCCTCCACAACTCATTCCACACAGCCACCACTCTGAGTAAAGAAGTTCCCCCTCATGTTACCCCTAAACTTCTGTCCCTTCATTCTCAAATCATGTCCTCTTGTTTGAATCTTCCCTACTCTCAATGGAAAAAAAGCTTATCCATGTCAACTCTGTCCATCCCTCTCATCATTTTAAAGATCTCTATCAAGTTCCCCCTTAACCTTCTGTGCTCCAAAGAATAAAGACCTAACTTGTTCAACCTTTCTCTGTAACTTCAGTGCTGAAACCCAGGCAACATTCTAGTAAATCTAAATGTATGTAGTTAAGCTAGAGCTAGTGCAGAAAAGATTCATAAGGACGTTACATGGAGTTGAGAACTTGAGTTATAAGGAGAAGCTGGAAAGGCTAGGACTTTTTTTCTTACAACATAGATAACAGACGGGTAACTTTATAGAGGTACACAAAATCATGAGGCCATACATCAGGCAGCATTAGTCATTTTCTCAGGATAGGAGTCCAGAACTAGAGAGCATACCTTTAAGTTGAGATGAGAAAGATTTAGAAGAGGCCTGAAGCTCAATTTTTGTCTGTATGGAACAAGCTGCCAGAGGATGCTGTAGAGGCAGATACAATGGAAATGCTTAAAAGATTGATCAAGCGGCCCGTTTCTGTGCTCAACAACTCTATAAATGGATAATTTAACTTGAAATTTAACAGGTAAATCCATCACCCCTTCCCACCACCACCATCACTACCCAGAGGTTAGCCAGTGGGGTGGGGGTCGGCAGAAATCTGGCCTCTTGGAATTCAATTGAGCCTGCTACATAAATACCATTTTACATAAACAGGTATCTTGAGTGAGTAAGATGCAAGACCTCATCATACCCCAAAGGCCTTGCGAAGGTGCCTTCACCATCTAAAAGGCACAGCAGGGACATCATGGGCTTCTCCACACTTATGTGGATGACTCCAGCACTGATAACACTTGAGAAATCGACCAGTACAAGGTGGGCTATTTGATCGGTTTTCTAATAAAACATGCTTAACCCTCTTTCGAGCCATCATTGGTGCACAGCGCCTGCAATGTGTACCACATATGTAAATGTGTTGCGGTTACTCACCTAGACTATTCTGCCAGCACTCCCAAAGTACATCGCATCTACCACCACAAAGGACACAGTCAGCAGACACAGAGGAACGTGTATAGATTTACCTGCAGCTTGCACAGCCATTCTGATTTGCAACTACGTTGCTGGGACTGATTTTGTCTCAAGGTTTAAAACCACAAGCTCTCTGCCCAGTAGCATCATTGATGTAGTGTCATTGAAAGGAGTGATGCAGCATTTCAGCAAGATGGTTCACCAAGGCACATAGGAACAAGCAATAATCGCTGGACTTGACAATGATACCCAAAAAGTGAATGAACAAAAAAGAACATTAGTGCAAAGATTGGTATAAGTTTACATTAAACAAGTTTAACTTATTTTGTCTCCCAAATAATGACAAATTCATATTGTATTAAGATTATATACTGTACTTTGCACAAACACCTCACAATAGAGGCATTTGCAGGATTTCAATGTCATTAAAATTGTTTTTGCGCCATGAGAGAGACAAAATAACGGAAATAGTTACAATAAATCACAACACGGTCCCTAAAATATCTTAATTTGTGAAACAAACAAAATACACAGCAGAAAGACGACTATTTGTCCTAAAGTGGGGGAAACTTTGACACATTCGTTGGGTTATGGCTACAGTGTGGTTCCTGATCTCAGATCTGTACCAACTTGTTGTCAACGGGATCCTTTGTCAGACTGCAAATTTGACATTGAAACATAGAAACATAGACAATAGATGGACTAGGCCATTCAGCCCTTCGATCCTGCACCGCCATTCAATATGATCATGGCTGATCATCCAACTCGGTATCCTGTACCTGCCTTCTCTCCATACCCCCTGATCCCTTTAGCCACATCTAACTCCCTCTCAAATATAGCCAATGAACTGGCCTCAACTACCTTCTGTGGCAGAGAATTCCACAGATTCACCACTCTCTGTGTGAGAAATGATTTTCTCATCTTGGTCCTAAAAGACTTCCCCCTTATCCTTAAACAGTGACCCCATGTTCTGGACTTCCCCAACATTGGGAATAATCTTCCTGCATCTAGCCTGTCCAATCTCTTAAGAATTTTATAAGTTTTTATAAGATCCCACCTCAATCTTCTAAATTCTAGCGAGTTGAAGTCGAGTCTATCCCGTCTTTCTTCATATGAAAGTCCTGCCATCCAGGGAATCAGTCTGGTGAACCTTCTCTGTAATCCCTCTATGGCAAGAATGTATTTCCTCAGATTAGGAGACCAAAACTGTACGCAATACTCCAGGTGTGGTCTCACTAAGACCCTATACAACTGCTGTAGAACCTCCCTGCTCCTATACTCAAATCCTTTTGCTATGAATGCTAAAATACCATTCGCTTTCTTCACTGTCTGCTGCACCTGCATGCCTACTTTCAATGACTGGTGTACCATGACACCCAGGTTTCATTGCATTTCCCGTTTTCCTAATCGGTCACCATTCAGATAATAATCTACTTTCCTGTTCTTGCCACCAAAGTGGATAACTTCACATTTATCCACATTATACTGCATCTTCCATGCATTTGCCCACTCACCCAACCTATCCAAGTCACCTTGCAGCCTCCTAGCATCCTCCTCATAGCTAACACTGCCCCTCAGCTTCGTGACATCCGCAAACTTGGAGATGTTGCATTCAACTCCCTCGTCCAAATGATTAATATATATTGTAAATAGCTGGGGTCCCAGCACTGAGCCTTGCTGTACCCAACTAGTCACTGCCTGCCATTCTGAAAAGGACCCGTTTACTCCTACTCTTTGCTCTCCTACTCTTTGACATTAAGGAGAACTTTAGCAGTCATGTTCTCTATTGTAAATTATATAAATAAGGTTTCAAAGAATGGTTTTGAACATACACCGTCTCAGATATTTAAATGAATTCCTCAAATTACATTGTTAATTTACAGAGCACGTTTTGTATTCTGCTTAATAAGGGTGACTGCAGCCACCAGGAAGGCACTACAACGGGTGGTGAAAACCACCCAGTACATCATCGGTGCCCCGCTCCCTGCCTTAGATGCCCTTCACCGAAAACGGTGTCTGAGGCGGGCTGGGAAGATCATCAAGGACCCCTCCCACCCTAACCATGGACTGTTTGCCCTCCTACCATCGGGGAGGCGGTACAGGAGCCTCAGGTCCCGCACCAGCAGGATGAGGAGTAGCTTCTACAATAACTCCGAGCTGAACTCGGAGTCCCGCCGATAGATTCCCACATCTGTATTTATTTATCTGTATTTATCTAAACATTGCTATCACTACGTACTGACACTAAACTGCATTTCGTTGTACCCATACTTGTATCTGTGCAATGACATTAAATTTGAATTGAATTGAATTGAATTGAACAATCCATGACGTCAATGCTACTCCTGTTCGTATCTGAGTTTGGGACACAGGGTACAGATAGATAACAGCGAAAGGTGCAAATGTCTAGTCAGGTTTACAAACACGGATGGGAGTTCTTCACCCAAATCTATTTATACAGTGTGATAAAACATAAAAGTAACATAAAAAAATAACTGAAGATAGGGTCAGAGGATAAAATTCTCCTAGTTAACTAGGTCGGGCCTGGAGAGGCAACGCTGCCTCCAAAAAATACCATGTTCACCCCAGTGTTTTCCTGAAATTTCTCCTGCTAGTCATTTTTCTATTTTTGAGAAGGATTGCACTATTTAGTGTGGAATTTAATTTGTTATTAGAGTGGACCCGTGGTTCTTTTGAAGGTAAACACAAAATGCTGGAGTAACTCAGCGGGACAGGCTAAATCTCTGGAGAGAAGGAATGGGTGACGTTTCATGTCATGTTTCTTTGTTCTTTATCAGAATTCAAGTAATTGGGGATGATTTTCCTTCCTATTTCTCCACATAAAATCATCAAAATTCCTACCCAAACCCCGAGCGCGGGGCTTTGTTTTTACAGAGGCCCAGGAGCCGTTGGTGAGGGAGGAGCAACGTACGAGCCGTGAGGGAAATTCGTAACGTTCTAAATCCGTAATGTTCCATTCAATTAACTGGGCTTCAGGAAGCCGCTGATTGATGGACTGAGTACGCAGCTGATTGGCAGTCAGATTCCAGCAGTTTGTAGTGTACTGTACTTTGTATTTTGTATTGTATTTTTGTATTGTATTTTGTGTTGTATCCAGGGTCAGGGAAGTATGAGTGCCAGGGCAGCTTACTGTTCTGGATGTCAGATGTGCGAGGTCATGGAGTCGGGTAGCCCTCCAGAAGTCCACATCTGCGCCAGGTGTGTCGAGATGCGGCTCCTAAAGGAGTGTGTTAGGGAACCTGGAGCAGCAGTTCGATGACCTCCGTCTGATCAGGGAGAGTGAGGAGGTCATAGAGAGGAGTTACGGGGAGGTAGTCTCTCCAAAACCACAGGAGGCAGAAAAGTGGGTCACGGTTAGGAGAGGCAAGGGGCAGAGGCGGGTGCTAGAGAGTACACCAGTGGCTGTACACCTTGGAAATAAGTACTCCTGTTTGAGTGCTGTTCGGGGGACAGCCCCCTACCTGGGGGTAGCAATAGCGACCTGGCCTGCGGTACAGACACCGGCCCTGTTGCTCAGAAGGGTAAGGAAAATAAGAGGAGGGCATTAGTAATAGGGGACTCTATAGTTAGGGCGTCAGATTGGCGATTCTGTGGACGCAGTCAGGAGACCCGGATGGTAGTTTGCCTCCCTGGTGCCAGGGTCCGGGATGTGTCTGAATGTGTCCAAGATATCCTGAAAAGGGAGGGAGAGGAGCCTGAGGTCGTGGTACATATTGGTCCCAATGACATAGGTAGAAAAAAGAAGAGATCCTGAAAGGAGAATTTAGGGAATTAGGAAGCGAGTTAAGGAAAAGAACCGCAAACATAACAATCTCAGGATTACTTCCTGTGCCACGCGACAGTGAGAGTAGGAATGGAGCAAGGTGGAGGATAAATGCCTGGCTGAAGGACTGGTGCAGAGGGCAGGGATTCAAGTTTCTGGATCAATAGAAACCTCTTTTGGGGAAGGAGTGACCTGTATAAAAAGGACGGGTTGCACTTGAACCCGAGGGGGACCAGTATCCTGGCAAGGAAATTTGCAAAGGCTACCGGGGGGACTTTAAACTTGAATGGTTGGGGGGAAGGACTCAAATAGAGAAAGCCAGTAGACAGGGTCTGAGGCAGGAGGCAGAGAAGGGAAGCACTCAGATCCAACATATACGGAGGGGAAAGAAGAAAAAAATAATAAACAGAGAATAAGAGGTGGTGGGTTTCCAGGGCAAAAATCAAAAGGGACCACTTGTCAACATAATTGTATAAGGAGTAAGAGTGTTGTAAAAACAAGCCTAAAGGCTTTGTGTCTCAATGCGAGGAGCATTCATAATAAGGTGGACGAGTTGAATGTGCAGATAGATATTAATGACTATGCTATAGTTGGGATCACGGAGACATGGGCTACAGTGGGGACCAAGGCTGGGAGCTGAACATCCAGGGATATTCAATATTCAGGAGGGATAGACAGAAAGGAAACGGAGGTGGGGTAGCCTTGCTGGTGAGAGAGGAGATTAATGCAATAGAAAGGAAGGACATTAGCTTGGAGGATGTGGAATTGATATGGGTAGAGCTGCAAAACTCTAAGGTGCAGAAAACGCTAGTGGGAGTTGTGTACAGGCCACTAACAGTAGTAGTGGAGTTGGGGCTGGCATCAAACAGGAAATTAAAAATGCGTGCAACAAGGTTTTAAAACAGTTATAATGGGTGACTTCAATCTAACATATAGAATGGGTGAATCAAATGGGCAGGGGTGCTGAGGAAGAGGATTTCTTGGAATGTATGCGGGATAGTTTTCAAACCATCATGTAGAGGAACCAACGAGAGAGAGCAGGCTATTCTACACTGGGTATTGAGTAATGAGGAAGTGTTAACAGTCTTGTTGTGCGGGGGCCCTTGGGCAGGAGTGACCATAATATGGTTGAGTTCTTCATTAGGGATGGAGAGTGACATAATTAAGTCAGAAAACAAGGGTTCTGAACTTAAACAAAGGTAACTTTGAAGGTATAAGAAGAGAATTGGCCAAGATAGACTGGCAAGTGATTCTTAAAGGGTTGACAGTGGATGTGCAATGGAAGGTATTTAAAGACTGCATGGATGAACTACAACAATTGTTCATCCCAGTTTGGCAAAAGAATAAATTGGGGCAGGTAGTGCATCCATGGATAACAAGGGAAATCAGGGATAGTATAAAAACAAAAGATGAAGCAATTAGCCAGAAAAAGC
Organism: Okamejei kenojei; assembly: GCA_035221665.1. Taxonomy (NCBI): domain Eukaryota; kingdom Metazoa; phylum Chordata; class Chondrichthyes; order Rajiformes; family Rajidae; genus Okamejei; species Okamejei kenojei. The sequence goes on along the minus strand of CM069133.1, from coordinate 132,986,320 downwards.
AGCCTACCAGAGGACTGGGAGAAATTCAGAGTTCAGCAGAGGAGGACAAAGGGCTTAATTAGGAAAGGGAAAATAGATTATGAAAGAAAACTGGCAGGGAACATAAAAACTGACTGCAAAGGTTTTTATAGATGTGTGAAGAGAAAGAGATTAGTTAAAACAAATGTAGGTCCCTTGCAGTCAGAAACAGGTGAATTGATCATGGGGAACAAGGACATGGCCGACCAATTGAATAACTACTTTGGTTCTGTCTTCACTAAGGAAGACATAAATAATCTGCCGGAAATAGCAGGGGACCGGGGATCAAATAAGGTAGAGGAACTGAGTGAAATCCAGGTTGGCCGAGAAGTGGTGTTGGGTAAATTGAATGGATTAAAGGTCGATAAATCCCCAGGGCCAGATAGTCTGCATCCCAGAGTACTCAAGTAAGTAGCCACTGAAATAGTGGATGCATTAGTGATAATTTTTCAAAACTCCTTAGATTCTGGAGCAGTTCCTGAGGATTGGAGGGTGGCTAATGTAACCCCACTTTTTAAAAAAGGAAGGAGAGAGAAAACGGGGAATTACAGACCAGTTAGTCTAACATTGGTAGTGGGGAAAATGCTAGAGTCAGTTATTAAAGATGGGATAGCAGTACATTTGGAAAGTAGTGAAATCATTAGACAAAGTCCTATAATCCTGTACAATTTCCTTTCCTAATTAAGCCCTTTGTCCTCCTCTGCAGGTCTCTGAATTTCTCCCAGTCCTCTGGTATGCTGCTTTTTCTGGCTACTTTGTACGCATCATCCTTTGTTTTGATACTATCCCTGATTTCCCTTGTTATCCACGGATGCACTATCTTCCCCGATGTATTCTTTTGCCAAACTGGGATGAACAATATTTGTAGTTCATCCATGCAGTCTTTAAATGTCTTCCATTGTATATCCACCGTCAACCCTTTTAGAATTATTTGCCAGTCAATCTTGGCCAATTCACGTCTCATACCCTCAAAGTTACCTTTCTTTAAGTTCAGAACCATTGTTTCTGAATTAACAATGTCACTCTCCATCCTAATGAAGAACTCAACCATATTGCTACTAAACTCTTGCATTTAACTTGATCTTTCCAAAGAGTGTTGAATGATGTATTTATGGTCAGTGGATGACAAAGACATACAGTTACATTTAATTTCAATTCATGGAAAGTAAATTGGGAATAGAAATAAGGATGAAAATTTATTCCCTAACATGAGAAAACAAAGTTGTCTTCTACAAGAGAAAATGTTGAAATTGCAAGAGATCAGTTTTTACATAGTTGTGGCACTAAAAATATTGTTCAAAAATTTATAATACCTATAGTAAGTAATTTGCCAGTCATTTTCATCGTGCATTTAGGGAATATGTGGGTTAACATCTAAGTAACAACTTTTCTGAAGAATATAATTGCCTATTGTCTCTTTTGTGATTCAGCCGTGTGTCTCATGCAACATTATTTAAAACAGCCCTCAAAATATTCTGTCGTGATTCACTCAGTTTTTACCAAAACCATGGATACGTCAGTATTCTTTTGATCATGCTCTATAATCCTGTACAATTTATATGACTAATATACATAAACCAATATACTATCACCATTTTGTCGTGTGTCATACAGATGAACAATCTGAAAGCTTTTCCTCATATTCACAATCCCACTAAAAAGAAAACCCTAGGATTGAAAAAAAACCCTCTATAAAACATTCAACATTTTCTCCTGGCGATAACACACTTATCTAGAGATAACCACACTTATGAGTACTAATTGTAATCTCCTGCAGCTAATATTGTTTCCAGGAGACAAACTTTTCTCCTGGAGACAATTACTCTAATCTGGATTCTAAATTTCTCAGAGCCAAACACTATTTCCTGGAGCTAAATGGTTTTTCATAGTAATAGTTTCATGTGGTTCCATGGCTCATCATGACCAGGTTTAACTTTCAATGAACCATTTAACTAATTTACTTTGCCCTATCCTTCCTACAGCCAATACTAGTTTCTGGAATCATACACTTTTTTCCGGGTCAAATACCACAAAATATTATTTCTATATGCTAAATGAGGTCTCCTGAAGCTCAAAAAAACACAACTCCAGGGACGATGCTTTGAACCATTATCCTTGGTGCTGCTTTTATGGAGGTGGTATACTTGCCTACTGACTGCTTGCTCTAGTTTCCTCCCATATCCCAAGCACATGCTGGAAGAATACTTGACTACTGTAAATTATCCCAGAGTAGCTATATGGTAAAGAATGAAAGGACAGGAAAAGTTTAGAGGGATATGGGCCAAATGCAGGCAAATGGGACGTTTAGATGGGCCACCGTGGTCGGCATGAAAGTTGCTGTGAAGGGCTTGATGCCTTGCTATATAGCTCTACGAGTGTATGATAGTTAATGGGTGTGTGAGAATACATAAAGCCTTAAGGGCCTGTCCCACCAGCATGCGACTCCATGCGGTGAGCGCGACCTAACGTGGTCGCTTGAGCTGTCCGGCCTCGCAGGGCTGGTCCCACTTCGATCGCCGGAGCCGTATGGAGTTGTGCGGAGCTGGTCCCGACATCGCGGCGCGGGGCCTTGGTTGCCTTACATGCACCTGATGGGCTAAATGGCTTCCTACAATGTTGTAATATTAATAGATATAAATAAGGGGACAATACCTATGTGGAACCATACACTTCTTCCAGAAACCAGTGGTTTAGTTCAGTTTAGTTTAGAGATACAAAGGGAAAACAGGTCGTTCGGCCCACCGAGACCACACCGACCAGCAACTCCCGCACATTAACTCTACACATGCTAGGGACAATTTTACATTTATACCAAGCCAATTTAACTTACAAACTTGTGCATCTTTGGAGTGTGGGATCTCGGAAAAAACCAATGTCGGTCATGGGGAGAATGTACAGGCTAGAGATACAGCAGGGAAACAGGCCCTTTAGCCCACCGAGTTCGTGCTGACCAACCATCACCCTGTACACTAACACTATCCTACACACACTAGGGACAATTTACAATTTTACCGAAGCCAATTAACCTACAAACATGTACGTGTTTGGAATGTGGGAAGAAACCGGAGAAAACGCATGCCGGTCAGGGGGAGAACGTACAAACTCCATACAGACAGCACCCGTAGTCAGGATCGAACCCGGGTCTCTGGCGCTGTAGGGCAGTAGCTCTTCCGCTGCGCCACTGTGCCCTCCTGGGGGGGGGGGGGGGGGGGGGGGGGGGGGGGGGGGGAGGGGGGGGGGTGGGGGCGCCAATTGGGGGGGAGGGGAGGGTGGTGTTTTGGGGGGGGGGGGTGGGGCTAAATGCGTTTTTTTTTTCGTTCTTTCTTCCTTTTTTCTTTTTTTCCGTTTTTCAGATCTAACCACAGTCTCCAGAGACAAAGTCAACATCCTGACACTAATCATGCCACCAGGAGCTAACTACAGACACATTTACAGACACCTAGTTCTAGCACTTGTTTAAAAAAATAAACAAAATTTAACCCTATGCACCCTGAAACTCTACTGTCTAGCAGAGCAGCAAGACCTCCTGGAGACTGACAGCAATTGTGAATCTACACTCTGAGCATGTCAGAGGGCCAACCCACGGCTTTTGGATATCATTTTATCTATCTACTGGGAGTATTTCATGATCTCCTGGAACCATCCCCCCCCCCCCCCCCGGATACTTGGAGCAAACAAGGATCCTCTGAGGTTGATCATTAATTTCAGGTGATAATCATTCAGCTCTTCTGGACCTAACCATGATATCCATTGCTAGCAATAGTCTCCTAAATCCTCCCTCCAAGATCTATTCATGGTCTACTTAAACTCCTAGAGCTAACCACTGTATTTCTGTATTTTCCAAGCTCACTTTTTGTTTTGCAATGTTGTTGCCAAGAAAATTTCCACTGCAAGTACTTCCAGTGCATGGCAACACCTTATCATTCACTGACGTGGATGCTCATCATGAAGTGTCATACTCATTAACAGATTGTAGTTACAGTAGCTCCATATCCGAGACATGATGTAACAAAGTTGAGCTATCTGGGATTAGAAAATTGGCAATTTTTTGCTTAATTATGTAATTTTCTGGCAAATTAAGACGACGACTTGTTACCTTTTGATCCCTCAAAACTGCTCCATGAAAAAACATAGGCCAGTTGGCCTCCTGAATTACTATTGCCTCACCCCCGTCAAACACCGTCTTTGCATGGTACTATATGGCAAAATAATATCCGAGAATAATTCTCAGGAGTTTTCAAGAAAAAAACTGAAGGAGGTTGGAATATGATTACAACTGATGATTCCAGACTCTGTGTTGTTCGTTTCGCCGAACACCTCTGCTCGGTCCGCAATAACCAACCCGACCTCCCGGTGGCTCAGCACTTCAACTCCCCCTCCCATTCCGTATCCGACCTATCGGTCCTGGGCCTCCTCCATGGCCAGAGTGAGCAACACTGCAAGTTGGAGGAACAGCACCTCATATTCCGCTTGGGGAGTCTGCATCCTCTGGGCTTGAACATTGAATTTTCTCAATTCTGTTAACCCCTTTGCTGTCTCCTCCCCTTCCCACCTCTCCCTCAGCCTCGGGCCCTGGCATTCCCCTCTCTCTCTATCTCTCTCCCCCACCCTAGTCGCACTAGCTTCTCATTTTCACACTACAAACAGCTTACAATGGCTTGTTCCCTTTATCATCGATACTTTTTTGCATATCTTTCATTCATTGTTCTTTATCTCTCCACATCACCGTCTATATCTCTCGTTTCCCTGATCCCTGACCAGTCTGAAGAAGGGTCTCGACCCGAAACGTCACCTATCTCCTTCGCTCCTTAGATGCTGCTGCACCCGCTGAGTTTCTCCAGCCTTTTGTGTACCCTCTCTGTTTGGCCTTGTAAGTGGCAAAAATGTCTTCCCTCTCTACAAGGCTAATGATACCAAAGTTGACAGATTAGACTCCTCTTGTATCGACAGTGTCATTCCAATATATCAGCCATTGATCAGGCACAGTTATTTGGAATACTAATATGGTTGTTTGCACTTTTAGATTGGCAATGAAAATGAGTAATGATTACTTTCAACAGGGAAATAAATAAACTGTTGCCAAATTGACAAATGTATGGTTACAAAGGTAAGAAGCATAGTTGCAAAGGTAAGATGAAAATCGCAGGTTTTTTTGTAACGCCAACCTTCCATTTTGGTCAACTTCAGCATCTGTATCAGATGCAACAGCCATCACAAGAAAGCAATGTTGCCCTACGTAAATGGCTGCGCAGTTGTACGGCGGTAGACTTGTTGCCTCACGCACCAGGGGCCTGGGTTCGATTCTGACTACGGGTGTTGTCTGTATGTACTTTGTACGTTCTCCCCATGACCTGCATTAATTTTTCTCCGGGATCTCTAGTTTTCGCCCGCCCACCAAATACTTTCAGATTTGTAGGTTAATTAGCTTGGTATAATTTCCCCTAGTGTGTGTAGGGTAGAGTTGTTTGCAGGGATCACTGGTTGGTGTGGGCCGAGGAGCCTGCTTCCGCACTGCATCTCAAAACTAAACTAAAATTACCTGCTTCAACTTACCTCCCTACAGCAAAGGGCAAATGTCATTCCAACATTTTGGGTGAAAGATGCAGAATGGGGGTGGTGCAGCTGTAATGGGCTGGTGAAGCTTGTTGCAAATCAATGTTTTCAATGGTCATTAAGTCAGGCTACTGCTCACAATTGTTGGATTTAAAAAAATGCTCATGTCAACTGTGTTCACATAATTAGGATCATGAATACATGAATAGGTGCAAGCGAATGTTTCCGAAACACTTGGTCTATCAACATCGATGACAGAATTTGGATAATTAGATAGTGTTAATGCTGTGTCAACACCTGCTTATTGCATTATATATACTTTGATCTAATAAATGTATTTTTAAACCAAATCATGAGTGTCGTAAAGTACTTTTAAAAATTTTTTTTTTAAATTAGAAATACATAATAAAAAACACTTTGTTTGTCATACATTATTAATATTGTTTATATTATCAATTGTATAATAATTGTACTTCTATATATATTTTAATTTTTATATAGATAGAAAATAATGGAGAGAAAATAAACCAAAAAATTAAAAGAGAATGGAATAATCAGCTAATTATACATCATTGGAGATATGTCCGTGAATTATAAAATGTAAAGTATCGTAAAGTACTTGCCTGCAGTTTTAATAAAACAATAATGCTGGGATAGATATTTTAAGAACTTAATATATTTTGAATGCAACTATGATACTTCCAAAATATGGCTGAATCATTATCAAATCTCTGGCATTGACCAGAAGTAGACTAAGAACCAGGAACTTTTTTTTTTTTTTTTGTAAGATATTTTTATTAGAAGTAATTACATATTAAGAAGAAATATTAAAATTCAATTAAAACACAAAGGAAAACTATTAACGTCACATACATTCTTAATATTTTTAAAATTAACAGTCAATCTTATTTGTACTTCTATAATTTTTCTTTTTTATTTTATAGCAAGTTGAGAAAAAGAAATGAAAAAAAAAGAGAGATAAACTGATTGAGTGGAATATTAAACAAGGTATTCTTCAATGGAGATATATTTATGAACTATTGTCTATAATTCTTCATCCATTCATGTATTCAGGCTTCCGTCATGGCTTCGAACTGGACCATCTTAACCCTTTAAATATTCAATAAATGGAGACCATATTCCTCTGAATTGGTCCAGCCTGTCCATCAGGGCAAGCCTTAATCGTTCCAAGTGCAATGTCTCCGACATTTTCTGTAATCCACATTTTAGTTGTGGGGGAAGTAGGACCTTTCCAAAATCTTTAGTATTAATTTTTTACCGATTATTAAACTATAACCGATAAAAAATTCTTTGTTGTGTTGTTAATATCTGGTTTGTTTCCAGTATTCCCAAATATAATTAGTTTTGAGTCTGGAGTTAACTTTGCATTAACTACAGTTGAGATTATGTTAAAAATCTCTGTCCAAAAATTACTGATTTTTTATACATTTTGTAAATGAGTGCGTTAAATTAGCTTCTAATTTGTTGACACTTATCGCATATTGCAGACACATTTGAGAAAATTCTATTTAATTTGGACTTTGAGAGATGCAATCTATGTATAACTTTAAATTGTATCAAGGAGTGTCTAGCATTTAAATGAACAATGAGTATATATTGTAAACATTCATTCCATACTTTCTCTACTGATTACTTGACCTAGTTCATTTTCCCATGCTTGTCTATATTTTATCCGTATTTGATAAATCATTTTCCAATAAAATATTATAAATATATGATATTAATTTCTCAGTTATTCGGATGTTTATTTAAACATTCATCTAAAATTTCTGTCTTTCTATTCTAAAATCCAGTGTATTTGATTTAACATAGTCTCTAATTTGAAGATATCGAAAATATTCTATTCTTTAAAATGTAATCCATAATTTTGTTGTAATTCCTGAAATGAGAGAAATAAATTTTCCCTATAAAGATCACCAATCTTATTTATTCCGTAGTTCTTCCATTTTAAGAAACCTTTGTCCATCAGTGAAGGTTTAAAAGAGATATTGTTTACTATTGGAAGAGCTAGTGGTATATTCTGTAATTTAATGTTTTTTTTAATTGTTTCCAAATACGTATTCCACTTTCTATTAATGGATTTTCTTTATAAGATTTCTTATGTATTGGAGTATTAGCAAATAAAATTGAACCAATTTCAAAACGGGTACAGTCTTCTTTTTCCATCTTTAACCAATTTGGTTGTTTATCTAATTCACCCAGCCAAAAATTCATATTTTTTATATTAACTGCCCAATAATAAAACATAAAATTAGGCAGTGCAAAGCCACCATTTATTTTTGATTTACATAGTTGCTTTTTAATTATTCTATGATTCTTATAATCCCAAATAAAATTAGTAACCATGGAGTCCACTTTCTTAAAAGAAATTTTTAGGAAAGATATATCGGAATCATTTGAAACAAGTATAGTAGTTGTGGAAGAAAAATCATTTTTATCGCGTTAATCTTACCTAACATTGAAATAGGTAATGTTTTCCAATATTGAATATTCTTAAATAGTTTTATTCAATAAGAGTAAAAAAATTAGATTTAAATAATGAATATCTTTTTGTTACATAAATTCCAAGATATTTATTTTTTTCATTTGCAATCTTAAAAGGGTATTGTTGTAATATATGTAAATTATTTCCCATTAATTGGCATAAGTTCACTTTTATTCCAATAATTCCTATATCCTGAAAACGATCCAAATTGGGTTATCAAATCTAACAAATTAGGAAGACTAATTTCTGGTTTTGTGATATAAAAGTAATACATCATCTGCGTACAATGAGATTTTATTTTCAGATTCTTTAGTTTCATACCCATATATTTCAGGGTTTGATCTCACAGATTTTGCTAATGGTTCTATTGCAAGTGCAAACAGTAGTGGAGATAAAGGGCAACCTTGTCATACAACCTCGGAATAAGTAGTTAAATTTCGTTGTTAAACACTTGGTTAATTAATATTCTAGCTGTTGGTCTAGTATATAGTAATTTAACCCATGTTATAAACTTCTCTCCCAATTGAAAAGATTCCATAAACCGAAAAATAAATAAGACCATTCAATCTGATCAAAAGCTTTCTCTGCGTCCAACGAGATAATTGATAAATCCTTCGTAATATTTCTTTTCGAGTATATAATATTAAATAATCTTCTCAAATTATTTGAAGAGTATCGTTTTGGTATAAATCCCGTTTGATCTGAATGAATTAATTTATTAATCACTTTGTTTAATCTTTGTGCTAATATTTTTGTTAATATTTTTTGATCAGTATTTAAAAGAGATATAGCTCTATATGACCCTGGGTCATCGAGATTTTTATCTAATTTAGGTATAAGGGTTATAATAAATTCATTTAATGTGTCTGGTAATTTCTGTTGTGTGTAAATGTGTTCATATAGTGTCTTCAAACGTGGGGCTATCATGTCATAAAATATTTTATAAATTCTGCTCCAATACCATCTGGTCCTGGAGTTTTACCATTTTTTAATGATCTAATAGTTTCTTCAATTTCTTTAGTAGTTATTTCGACATTTAATAATTCCATATCTTCTAAATTTAGTCCATTAGATTACAATTTTTCAAAAATGTTTCTACTCCTATATGATTTTCTTTTGTTTTAGCTGAGTATAAACTTTTTATAATATTGCAAAAATCTTTCGTTTATATCTTTAGTTTGTGTTAGTAATTCTCCTTTATCTGATTTGATCCTATATAATAATTTTTCTCCTTCCAGTTTTCTTAACTGACGAGCCAGTAGTTTATGTGGTTTATCACCGAATTCAAATTGAGTTTGTTGGTATATTGGTATAGTTTTACAACTTGATCTGAATGTATTTTATTTAGTTTATATTTCAATGCAAAAATTTTATTATGGTTGGTCGTAGATGGATTAATGGCATTCTCTGTATCTAATTGTTTAATCTCTCTTTCCAATGCCTGTTGTAGCTTCCTATTCTCTTTATTATAAAATACTTGAGAAGATATCATAATTCCCCGAATATAGGCCTTAAAAGTTTCCCATAAGAGGGATGATGATATTTCAGGTGTATCAATTTGTTTCAAAGAAGATCTTGATCTGTTTTGTAATATATTCTTGAGTTATTTTGTCCTTTAAAAATTTGTGGGTTAAATCTCCAATTATCTTGTTTATCCATTTTATCCGTTAGTTTCATCTTAAAAGTTATTGGTGCGTGATCTGAGATTATAATATTATGATATTTTAAATTATACGTAAGTGGAGTAAGTTTTAAAATCTACCAAAAAATAATCTATTCTTGAATAACTTTTATGCACGGCTGAATAAAATGAGTATTCGCGTCCTGTTGGATTTTGCAATCTCCATACATCTTTAATATTACTGGTGTCTATATATGCATTTATTAACTCACTGGAATGTGATTTAAGTTTTCGTTGTTTTGATGATCTATCCAAATAAGGGTCAAGTGTGCAATTTTAAATCTCCTCCAATTATTAGATTATGCTGTGATAATTCTGGGATTGTATTAAATAATTTTTTAAAAAATCGCGGGCTATCAAAATTTGGGCCATATATATTAACAAAAATCACCTTTTGTGTATATAATTCTCCTATTGCAATAATATATCTACCATCAATATCTGTTATTATTGAAGTATGTTTAAATGCAGTACCTTTACGAATTAATATTGCTACACCTCTAGATTTGTGTGTAAAAGAAGAGTGATATACTTTATCAAATCCATTTGGCTTTTAGTCTATATTCTGCCTCTTTTTTTCAAGTGTGTCTCTTGGATAAACGCAACGTCTGTTTTGAGTGCTTTTAAATATTCTAATACCTTACCCCTCTTAATTGGTTCATTAATACCTTTAACATTCCAGCTACAAAACGTTATTCCTCCATTCCCCGTATTTATGTGTAAGTCTTGCATCATTTATCTAAAGAGATGTGTACCAGAGCAGATGGTACAGCTCGACACACCAGACCCAACACCTGAACCCTGAACAGACAAATTCCAAGACTCTTGATTTTCTCTCATATATATATCTCCTTTGTATTAATTGATGATTCCACTCAGATAAAAAGTAATAATAGTAATAATTAGAAATGAAAGTAAAAAAGGGATAGGTTAAAAGATTAGTAGAGTGCTCAAAGAAAGAAAAAACTACATCTAGTAAGTGTGTAGTTAGTGTTAGCCATACTAACATGGCTAGCAGTCTAAGGACTTCCGTGTTGAATGTTAAATACTAACCATCTCCATGATTCAGTAAATTAATATTATCCAAAAAAAAGAGATTATTGTTAAAACCGGGAATATTAAACTGTGATATATAAAAAGTTCATAATCAGGTACAATGGTATATATGCGTGGTACTTAATAGAAAATTATAATAATATAAACATATAGAAGCGAGAAAGAAAAAAAAAAAAGTTAAAATAAGATGTATATTTATATTTACTATTTACTTAATTCTAGGTTAGTCGGTTATAATTAATTATTAATTATCAATCAATGATCAACAATCAATAGTCAACAGTCAACAATCAATAGTCAATAGTCAACAATTATTAACTCTAATTATTAACAATACCAGTGTGTTAGATTTAATATATATTGGTGTATGTTAATATATGTTAATTATTAGGTTAGTAGCATTACTATTCTAAATATTAGTATTCATAGAACAGTCTTCAATCCAAATCTTCTTGATTCTCCCATCCGTCTCCTTCTCCGTCTTCTTTGGATGAAATAAGTCCATAATTTATTATAATCTTCAGCCAATCTTGGAAATGCAGATTAATTGTTCCTTTGATTCAACTGTAAAGGTTTCATTCAATCTTCCTCGCTGGCCTTAATGCTTTGGGCAAATTTCAATGCGTCTTCTGGCTTTTTGAAGTGATGCTCCTCCTGATTGTAAGTGACTCGGAGTGTTGCTGGGTATCTCAGAGTGTACTTCAGATTCTTCACTTGCCTCAGGATGCTTTTGGTTTCATTAAACGCATTCCGTTTCTTAGAGACCACTTCTGGATAGTCTCGGTAGATACTGATTGAGTCTTCTTCGTATTTAAGATTTCTGCTTTTTACCACTTTTTTCATCATATCTTCCAAAACATAATCATAATGGACTTTGATTATCATTTGTCTTGGAGGGTCACCCGTGCTTTGTGTAACGTCTCGTAACTCTGTGTGCTCGGTCTATCAAAGGTTTTTCTTCCAAAGATAAAACCTTTTGTAATAAGATTGCAGTAAATTCTCGGGTGTCTTGATTCTTTTCTCTCCCCTCTCGAATACCTACAATCCAGAACCAGGAACCAGGAACTTTTAAAGTTCACTGTGACAATGTCATTAAACAAGCATTTATATTTGCAATCATAGAAAGGTTACACATGTCGACACATATTGTTCAACCAATGTATAGTTACAGTACCTTAATTAGGAAGAGATCCAGTAGAGAAGAGAAAGGATTCAAAGCTTCCTTAGAAAAACGGCATTAAAGGTTCTTTGTGAGTCTAGTGGAACAGAATAACCCTTTCGTGGCAGTGGGCAATCCCTGGTCCATGACTACTCGAGATGAACAGGCATTCGGGATGGTATTGAGAACATCAAGTCCACTAATTGGGAGCATGCAGAAGCTATGCAAAAATAGCAGAAGCAGCACAGAACTTCCCAATCTACTCACCCACCTGCCCCCACCATAAACCTCCTCGCTCACCTGTGGAAGTAACTGTGATTCTCACATTAGCTTCATCAGTCACCATAGATCCTACAGAAATGAAATGCAAGAAGTTATTTTTGATCTTGATAGACTGTTTAAGAAGACTTTAATCACAGTTATATTATTTACCACAGTAGAAAATCTGTTTTTTTTGTTCTATTGTGACTAGAGAGCACAAAAGCACAGACAACAGTGGATGTTGTCAGACAAATGTGGTTTTTGCTGGTTAAAACTCATCATTTTTATTCATAGGCTTAGCCAAAGGTGCACCTTCTCTCACAGTTAGTTCAGTGAAGTCAACGTTTAGGTTGCATGAGGCATGTGTCATTTCTTTTAGCATTTAAAGATTATTTGTGGGCTAAGAGGAACAGTATTACCTCTCTTGATCCCAAAATAGTAAATTGTGTTTCAAAAAACACAATTTCTTTTCAAGCAAAAATGTGCAGATGCTAGAAAACTGAAATGAATACATACCAGTATTTTCAACAGTTCAAGCATCATTTGTGGTACGAGAAACAGAGTAATGTACCATATTATTTATATTTCAAGAGATCCCACCCTTAATCAGAATCCAGTGTGAAGAAGTGTCTCGACCCGAAACGTCACCCATTCCTTCTCTCCAGAGATGCTGCCTGTCCCGCTGAGTTACTCTAGCTATTTGTGTCTATCTTTGGTTTAAACCAGCATCTGCAGTTCCTTCCTACACATCCAGTGTGAAAGATTGTTTGTGCATTTCATAACGTTAGCAGGTAAGGATTGTGCTGGCTCGCAGGATTTCCAAGGCTGAAACTAAGGTGACTAATGTGTTACTACGCCTGTCCTGTTTTTGTCATAAATCTTTATTCAGCACTAACTGCAATTCTGGGGATAACAGGATACCAAAGTTACCTCACTCTCTCTTGCCCTAAAGTGCATTTTGTTTCAAGTTAATTCCATTATCTCCCACAATCTCTCTCTCCATTAATCAATCTCATCAGGAAGTTTAGAGATCTGCTTAAGATAAGAACATGTGGATCCGCTGGATAGTCCACCAAGACTGCACTGCAATTCATTAAAATCATGCCTGCTCTTAAATCAAAACTCAATGTCTAACTTATTATTCTTAGACCATGATCTCTGCATTTAAACTATCCAGCCAGGAGAAACAACCCTCAGCATATTTTCTTTCACTTCCTCTAATATATACGCTTCAATCAGATGTATTAATTTTATAAATGCCATAGAATAAAGGTCCATTCTACCTCATCACTTTTCACAATGCTCTGTTGAACAGCTTCAAAAACAGTTTATCCACACCTTGGGTAAAGTGAACAAAGCAGTTCAGAAATATACAAGACACGGCAGAAGATGGTGGATGCATTCAGAAGATCAAGCAGCATCTGTGGATATAGAAAGAGTCAATGTTCCAGCTCAAGGGCCCTTCATCAGAATTAGAAAACTGAGAAAACCAGTGTGTTTTAAATTGCAGAGAGTAGGAGGGGTGAAGAGTGCAGAGGGAGAACATTTGTGATAGCGCACCGCCCAAAGTTGTCAGGTTAACAATTACTTTTTAAAATGGCAGTTAGAGAGAGAGAAGAGAGAAATGGAAGCAAATTGAAACAGAAAAACATACAGTGACATTTGTGGGGTAAAAAGGGTGCTTACATGCAGTTGTTACATTCACTATTAATTTCCAACGGTTCCAACATTCTCAGACAGTAGATGGGATACTGTTACTTGAGATTATGCTGAGCATCATTGAAGAAGTCAGAGTGAGAGTTGGACAGAAAATTAAAGTGGCAGGAGAATGGAAACTCAGGCCTGCCCTTGTGTACAAAACAAAAGTGTTCTGCAAAGCAGTCGCCTAATTAGTGTGGTTTTTTTTTTAGTTGCGTTTATTGTCACGTGTACCGAGGTACAGTTAAAAGCTTTGTGTTGCGTGCTATCCAGTCAGTGGAAAGACTATACATAATTACAATTGAGCCATCCACAATGTCCACAGAAGAGACCACAATGTGGGCATAAAATGCAGGGTACTAGAATGGAATACAGTGCATTCAGAAAGTACTGAGACTTTTTCCACATTTTGTTACGTTACAGCCTTATCTTTAAATGGAGTAAATATTTATTTTTTTATCATCAATCTACACACCAATACCCCAGAATGAAGAAGCAAAAACAGGTGTTTAGAAATGTTTGCCAAGTAATTAAAAAGAAAATAACTGAAATATCATATTTGCATAAGTATTCAGACCTTTTGCTATGGCATTCAAATTTTAACTTAGGTTCATCCCGTTTCCATTGATTATCCTTGAAATGTTTCTACAACTTGATTGGTGTCCACCAGTGGTAAATTTAATTGATTGGACACGATTTGGAAAGGCACACACCTGTCTATATAAGGTCCCACAGTTGACAGTGCATGTCAGAGCAAAAAAAAAAAGCACAGTGGCCTCCGTCATTCTTAAATGGAAGAACTTTGGAACCACCAGGATTCTTCATAGAGCTGGCCGACCGGCCAAACGAAGCAATTGGGGGAGAATCAGTGGTATATTCTAAAAGTTATCGAGGTTTAATAAACTTTAAAACCGCGTGTGCTCAGATTCCTTCAGTCAGCGCCACGCAGATTGGTCTCTTCTCCTGGCAGATTATTATCTCAATGCGGTTAGGTTAGGTAAGGGGGAGGTACAGCGAGACCTGGGTGTCCTACACCAGTCACTGAAAGTTGGCGTGCAGGTACAGCAGGCAGTGAAGAAACCTAATGGAATGTTGGCCTTCATAACAAGAGGATTTCAGTATAGGTGTAAAGAGGTTCTTCTGCTGTTGTATAGGGCTCTGGTGAGACCACATCTTGAATATTGTGTACAGTTTTGATCTCCTAATTTGAGGAAGGACATCCTTGTGATTGCTCTGTTCATCTTACCTTTGATCCTGACTTTAACCCCATTGAGATAATAATCTGCCAGGAGAAGAGACCAATCTGTGTGGCGCTAAACTGAAGGAATCTGCGCACACGCGGTTTTAAAAGTTTATTAAACCTCGATAACTTTTAGAATATATCACTGATCGGAACAAACCTTGTTGCACTCACAGCACAGGGGAACGGCGAATAACCTGGCGAAAAATGATAGCGCTATACCACTTTAGAATATACCACTGATCGGAACAAAACAGTTCCTGCCACTGAAAAACACATCCCACAGCATGATGCTGCCACCACCACCATGCTTCATCGTAGGTATGGTATTGGCCAGGTGATGAGCTGGTTTCCTCCAGACGTAACACTTGGCATTCAGGCCAAAGAGTTCAATCTTGGTTTCATCAGACCAGAGAATCTTGTTTCTTATGCCTTTTGGCAAACTCCAAGCGAGCTGTCATGTACCTTTTACTGAGGAGTGGCTTCCGTCTGGCCACTCTACCATAAAGGCCTGATTGGTGGAGTGCTGCAGATATAGTTGTCCTTCTGGAAGGTTCTCCCATCTCCACAGAGGAACTCTGAAGCTCTGTCAGAGTGACCATCGGGTTCTTGGTCACCTCCCTGACCAAGGCCCTTCTCCCCCGATTGCTCAGTTTGGCCGGGTGGCCAGCTCTATGAAAAGTCCTGGTGGTTCCAAAGTTCTTCCATTTAAGAAATGACGGAGGTCACTGTGCTCTTTGGTTTTTGCTCTGACATGCACTGTCAACTGTGGGACCTTATATAGACAGGTGTGTGCCTTTCCAAATCATGTCCAATCAATTTAATTTACCACTGGTGAACTCCAATCAAGTTGTCGAAACATTTCAAGGATGATCAATGGAAACTGGATGAACCCAAGTTAAATTTTGAGTATCATAGCAAAGAGTCTGAATGCTAATGTAAATGCAATATTTCAGTTATTTTCTTTTTAATTACTTTGCAAACATTTCTAAACACCTGTTTTTGCTTCTTCATTCTGGGGTATTGTGTGTAGATTGATGCTTTAAAAAAAAATAATTTAATCCATTTAAAGATAAAGCTGTAACGTAACAAAATGTGGAAAAAGTGAAGGGGTCTCAGTATTTTCTGAATGCACTGTAGGTACGTGGATTACTGCTTCACCTGGATGGTGGGAAAGGAAGAGTTTAGATAAATATTGGATCTTCTGCGGATGCATGTGAAAGGGCCTTTCCAAAGGAGTTACGATAGAGACGGAAGAACAAACCAAGGAATCATGGAGGGAGCAGTCCCTTTGGAATTCAGACCGAAAAGGGTAGGGAAAGATGTGTTTGATGATGTAATTTCTTTAAACCTCTTCAACAATGTCAGTGGAAGATAACTGAGATAGAAATGTTGCAATATTATCCCAAAGTCACATAACTATCCCAAGTACTATTCCTGTCAGGGAATTCCACTGAAGAAAATAAATATACTGAGATCAGTAAAACACCACAGCTTGTCCTTTTCTCAACTTGTTAAAATAGAAAAATAACAGAAATACAGATTTTAATTATCAGCAACTGGTAGAAAAAGATAGGTTACATTTATTTTCTCTTGGACATATTAATAAACTGTTATGTATTTCCGCAACTCTGTTGTCTTTTCAGATTTCAATTACCTTCATCGCTTTTATGAAGAAATTCAGTGTTAGAAGAAAGTAAGAATTATGTGAATGAAGGTCCAGATATCACGGCCCATTTAGTGCACACCTATGCATGCATGTACGTCCACACATACTGATACTTGAATATTCAGGATTTACGAACACAAGATTTATAAGAAAAGCAATGAAAGAGGACATCTATCTATCTATCTATCTATCTATCTATCTATCTATCTATCTATCTATCTATCTATCTATCTATCTATCTATCTATCTATCTATCTATCTATCTATCTATCTATCTATCTATCTATCTATCTATCTATCTATCTATCCTCTTCCGGTTTGCAGGGTTTTTCTATTTGCGCAAAAATGGTATGCGATAGCACTACCATTTTTCGCCAGGTTATTCACCGTTCCCCTGTGCTGTGAGTGCAACAAGTTTTGTTCTGATCAGTGGTATATTCTAAAAGTTATCGAGGTTTAATAAACTTTAAAACTGCGTGTGCGCAGATTCCTTCAGTCAGCGCCACGCAGATTGGTCTCTTCTCCTGGCAGATTATTATCTCAATGGGGTTAGATTAGGTAAGGGGGAGGTACAGCAAGACCTGGGTGTCCTACACTGGTCACTGAAAGTTGGCGTGCAGGTACAGCAGGCAGTGAAGAAACCTAATGGAATGTTGGCCTTCATAACAAGAGGATTTCAGTACAGGAGTAAAGAGGTTATTCTGCAGTTGTATAGAGCTCTGGTGAAACCACATCTGGAGTATTGTGTACAGTTTTGGTCTCCTAATTTGAGGAAGGACATCCTTGTGATTGAGGCAGTGCAGCGTAGGTTCACGAGATTGATCCATGGAATGGCGGAACTGTCATAGGAGGAAAGATTGAAAAGACTAGGCTTGTATTCACTGGAGTTTTAGAAGGATGAGGGGGATCTTATAGATACATATAACATTATTAAAGGACTGGACAAGCTAGATGCAGGAAAAAATGTTCCCAATGTTGGGTGCGTCCAGAACCAGGGGCCACAGTCTTAAAACCCCTGTCTCACGGTGCGAGTTGGCCCACGAGTGACCCCGATTTTCACTCGTGGTGATCACGTACGATGAACGTAGCGGCAACATCGGAACTCGCGCGATCAACTTGTCCCACTCGTGGCGTAACGGCAGGTACTCGGGAAACTTGTTAACGTGAAAAAAATCGAACATGTTTGATTTTTTCCACGAGTCAAATTAACTGTTCAAGTTAAAAATGGAACATTTAAAAACTCGTTGCAATAACGTAGTGGCCCGTGCGTTTACCTTGGTGTCTCGTGAGTCTACCGTGGGAACTTTCTTATAATCTGTTCGTTCGCTCGAGTAAAGACTGAACCAAAGATAGACACAAAATGCTGGAGTAATTACATGTGGTTAAGTTACATGTGGCTCCGGGAGGAAAGAGGCTTGAGAAATATAAATGCTGAAATACGCGCGGATCAATGCGGGGTATCCAGAGCTGAAAGTTGCAATGAAATGAGATTGAACAAGACGACTTTGACACGAAAAGCTGGAGTAATTCAGCGGGACAGGCGGCAGAGAGAAGGAAAAATGCAAAAAAAAAGTGAAACTATCGCCAGGGGAAAATCGAGAACTTCTTGGCTCCCTTCTCCTCAGACCTAAACGCAGCGATCCCCCCTTCTCTGTGTTATGTGTGTCAACATGCATTCATTCCTGAAATCAGAGAAAAAGGCGAATGTATTCCCCCCCCTCGCCCCCCGAAAACAAACCTAATCCACGTTTCCCCGAACACCAGTCCGAAGAAGGGTCTCAACCCGAAACGTCACCCATCCTTTCTCTCCAGAGATGCTGCCTGTCCCGTGAGTTACTCCTGCTTTTTGTGTCTATTTTTCCCAAACACTCGTTAGAATCAAGAAGCCATCTCTTGGGCTTTATGTATGAGAACCGTCTCCACTTTCAGGTTTTTTCTGGAGGGATTAAAACTAATTAAATGTGTGGAACAAACTAAAAATGCAAAACTGGAAATAAAATTAAGTTTGTCTAAAATATCAAACGCGTATGCAATTGCAATTTGCAGCGGAGACACTGATAGAAAGTATCAGTAGCACGCACACCACACACACACATATGTCCTACTTCCCGCAGTTATGTTACTATTTGCTTTCAGTGTTTTGTGTGTGTGTGTGTGTGTGTGGTGTGTGTGGTGTGTGTGTGTGTGTGTGTGTGTGTGTGTGTGTGTGTGTGTGTGTGTGTATATATATATAATATATATATATAAATACACACATACACATGTCCCAGTGCTGTATATATACTTTGTGTGGTTCCTGGGTTTGCCTACTATATATAACTATATTGCCTACTATATTGCCTATATATAAAAATGAGAGAGAGAGAGAGAGAGAGAGAGAGAGAGAGAGAGAGAGAGAGAGAGAGAGAGAGAGAGAGAGAGAGAGAGAGAGAGAGAGAGAGAGAGAGAGAGAGAGAGAGAGAGAGAGAGAGAATATATATATAGAAACTTAGAAACATAGAAAATAGGTGCATCGGTAGGCCATTCGGCCCGTCGAGCCTGCACCGCCATTCAATGTGATCATGGCTGATCATCCAACTCAGTGTCCTGTACCTGCCTTCTCTCCATACCCCCTGATCCCTTTAGCCACAAGGGCCACATCTAACTCTCTCTTAAATATAGCCAATGAACTGGCTTCAACTACCTTCTGTGGCAGAGAATTCCACAGATTCACCACTCTCACAATTGCAGTATATATAATATATATATGTATTTGTAGTATAATATGTATATACATATTATATATATTATATATATTTCAATTCCAACCCCGAAGCAATTGAGAGGCGATTTCTTGGGGCCATGTAATTTAACATGTGTCTTTGCTTTTAAAAGTG
Organism: Okamejei kenojei; assembly: GCA_035221665.1. Classification (NCBI taxonomy): domain Eukaryota; kingdom Metazoa; phylum Chordata; class Chondrichthyes; order Rajiformes; family Rajidae; genus Okamejei; species Okamejei kenojei. The sequence goes on along the minus strand of CM069133.1, from coordinate 132,966,603 downwards.
AAGCTGTTTAATTGTTTACGCTGCGCCGTGTTTCGTGTTGGGGGGAGTGCTGCTGTTACAATGCTTTCAATTCTATTCTGCCTCCCCCTTCCACAGAAAAAATGCCTAAATTTGTCTTTGTGCCCGCTCTCCTGGGAGCAATCCAAACCAGGGGAACAATGAACCCTCAGAGGCTTCGTGTTCCTTGCTCCTATATATATATCCTCGGAAGTGGCGGCCAGTTCTGCTGTCCGTGCCCGTAGCGCTGCGGCAGCCGCCCAAGCTAATTCACTCCCCGGCCCACAATAAAACCATATAACAATGACAGCACGGAAACAGGCCATCTCTGCCCTTTTACTCCGTGCTGAACACTACTCACCTAGTCCCATCTACCTGCACTCAGACTGGAGCGTGGCAAGTGGGTTACTGACCCCAATCCCCTCCTTCACAACGCCAGACTCCCCAAATACTATGAACTGAGCTCTCCCCCCCACCCCGGGAAAAACAGTATTTAAAAAACATAAAGCACCAAGAAATGCACTTACCACGTTATTGGTTGCTGGAGGGTGCGCATTTTCCCTTTGTAGGTCATATCAATAGATGATGCGGCCGCGCTGAAATAACTCAAAGCCACAGGATGGAGATGTCTTCTTTAACATTGTTGCTTTATTAAAACATACCTTCATTCACGGTTGGCTCAAGAGTAACGGAGAGGAACTTGGTAACTCGGAGGAGGAACTTGGAGCATTGCAGAAATGACATACCCGTGGGAACTCGGTTACACACTTGATCATGAACTTGAAGTCTCGTACACAACCACGAGTCTTTCACTCGGGGTACCTCGTGGGTCAACTCCCACCCGTGAGACAGGACCATTAGAATAAAGGGGAGGTAATTTAAGACTGAGGCGAGAAAAAACTTTTTCACCCAGAGAGTTGTGAATTTATGGAATTCCCTGCCACAGAGGGCAGTGGAGGCCAAATCACTGGATGTATTTAAGAGAGAGTTGGTTAGAGCTCTAGGGGCTAGTGGAGTCAAGGGATATGGGGAGAAGGCAGGCACGGGTTATTGATTGGGGACGATCAGCCATGATCACAATTGATGGCGGTGCTGGCTCGAAGGGCCGAATAGCCTCCTCCTGCACCTATTTTCTATGTTTCTATGTTTCTATGTCCCCCCAGGGTTCAGTGGAGGCCCTGGTCCCGTCTCTCTCTCCCTCATCACTCACCCCTGTCCCCCACCCGCCCTCCCGTCAATGGCGGTCCCGTCTACCTGTCACCGCCGTTGCGGTAATTCACCCTCATGGCCTCATGACCAGCTCATCGAAACTCGTGATGCCCACCGTGGACACCCCATCCCTCCCCGTGGCCTGGCGGCAGCAGCGAGCAGACAGGCAGGGTGGGGACGGGCCGAGTGGTAGCAGCAGGTGGTCGGACAGGAAGGGGATGGGCTGAGCAGCAGCTGAGCTGGAGTGGGCAGAGGGAGGGAGGGAGAGTCGGGTTGCAGGATGGCCGAGCAGTTTGCTGCGGAGTTTGAGTAACTCACACACACGATGCAAACTGGTCCAATCGTCGTCAACAGGATCTAAACCACAGCTACCAATGAATGACCCGTGGAGGAAGGAACTGCAGATGCTGCTTTTTATGGATGGAACGAGGGAGGGAGTGACTGAGGGTAGAGAAAAGGAGAGGTGAGGGGTGGGAGAGAGGGGAAAGAACCTGGGGATGTGAGGAGGGAGAGTGGGGGGATTGACGGTGAGGAAGGGGTAGGGAGGGAGAGGGGGAATGTGGGGAGGCGAGGAGAGTGGGGGAAGTGGGGGAAGAGAGGGAATAGAGGGACAGGAGGGGGGGTAGGGAGTGGGGAATAGAGGGAGAGGAGGGCAGTGGGGGAGGTCAGGAGGGATAGTGGGGGGTGATAGGGGAGGTGATGAGTGGGAGATAGAGGGATAGGAAGAGGATAGGGAGGTGAGAGGAGTTATGGAGGGAGGGAGGGAGTGACTGAGGGTAGGGGAAAGGAGAGGGAGGAAGAGGCGAAGGAGGGATTGGGTAAGGGGAAGACGGGAGGGGAAAGAAGAGGAGGGTGAAGATGGGGGAGGGAATGCTGGGGGATGAGGGGAAATGAGTCGTGGCTTCGCAGTTCAGGGTTATGCGTGAATGGTGCAATATTGCAGTGGGGGGACGGGTTGCATTGGGGGAATGGGTGAGTGGTGGAATATTGCATTGGGAAATGGGTTGCATTGGGGGATCAGGCCTCCCATGTGACAGGAAACCAATGGGTCCCACTTAATCAAGTAGGCCTGTCCTTGGACGACCTAATCCACGAGTTTAGACCCTAGACGAGTTGAAAAAAATGTCAAGGTCGTGTTGACTCGCCAAAGTAAAAGACTTCCTACGACCATGTCTTCGACCTAACCACCCCCCTCGACCTCAGTCTTCCACACCTAAGACCAACTACGACTAGCTACGAGTGGAAAATGATCACATGACAAAATTATGTAATGTCTGCATTTTTTTCCTCCGGCCAATTCCCTACCATTTACCATGTACTTCCTATTTTGATTTGGCCTGCCAAGATGTAGCACCTCACTTATCAGCATTAAATTCCATCTGCCATCTTTCAGCCCACTCTACCAAATGGCCCAAATCTCTCTGTAGACTTTGAAAATTACTTCATTATCCACAACACCACCTATCTTAGTATCATCTGCATACTTACTTATCCAATTTTCCACCCCATCATCCAGATCATTGATGTACATGACAAACAACAGTGGACCCAACACAGATCCCTGAGGCACCCCACTGGTCACTGGCTTCCAACCTGACAAACAGCCATCCACCATTACTCTCTGGCATCTCCCATTCAGCCACTGTTGAATCCATCTTGGTACTCCGTCATTAACACCCAAAGATTGAACCTTCTTAACCAACCTTCCATGGGGAACCTTGTCAAAGGCCTTACTGAAATCCATATAGACAACGTCCACTGCATTACCCTCATCAGTTTCCCTGGTAACCTCTTCAAAAAATTCAAGGTTTGTCAAACATGACTTTCCAGGCACAAATCCATGTTGACTGTTCCTGATCAGACCCTGTTTATCCAGATGCTTATATATATTATCTCTAAGTATCCTTTCCATTAATTTGCCCACCACTGACGTCTGACACCACTGTATATCAATGTGTGACTTCTTTCCTGAAATATACAATACAATGAGCTGCTCTGTGCAACTGATCTATTTAGATTAACTGTTAATTTATTGCATATTTATGTTGTATCTAATGTTGTTGTATCTAATGTACCTGTAAAGCTACACCATAAAATAATGTAATTGTTTTGGTTTATCCCCGGTACATATGACAAATACAGATGTTGAAGCGGTTCACGTGTTGTATAAACACTCAGTTTAATATTTAAATCACACAGCTCAATAATTAATACAAAAGGGCAACGCGTGTTAACATGTTGACTGTGAAGTGAAGCCTAGCTCCGTCGTCCGCTGCACTCCGCCTGCTCCTCCCAGGTCGGCGTTGATTGGTGAGTCCAGATCCCGCCAGGTCCACGTGAGTGCTCGAGCTCGACAGACGACGGTTCGAGACCAACGTGGCTCGGCCCGCCACAATGTATTGTTCAAAGTAATTGTGGGATTTCATGATGCTTTGACTTGAATGAGGGTGACTTGAATGTGTGGCTAAATTAAGCCATTTCGCAGATTCTTTAGCTGGTAATGAACAAAATGATTCAAAAGTCTACATGAGCCATACATGATGGGAGTTGTTCAGGGCACTTCTCAGTTAAAGGCTCCTGCACAAAGTAACAACTACTGGCAACAGCAGAACAGGGTGATAACAATATAAATGTGGGCACAGTGCTGACTTGAAGCCATCACTATCATCTTTCCAGCTTCACACTCCAGACAGATCCTGTATTTAACACCCCGAGGCCAAGGCAGCATTTTCATCTACTGAAGTTAGTAAGAAAGAAAATCTTCAGAACAGAAAATTCACAGTCAACTCACTATAAACCCTTGCTGTCGGGTCGATTGCACCTTCAACAATCTAATATAAAAATGTGGGAGCTTTGCATATGCTCAGAGCTGTTGACAGAGCAAGAGAAAGAAGACATTTTTTTTAATTTAAAAAGGATACCTTGAGAATTATATACATAAGATAGTGTTCATGAATGTGGTGTGTAGTGAGAACAATACAATAAAAATACACCCCCAACAATTTATTTTGAAGCATTTTTTTTTGCTTGTCTTTTTTCCATTTAGCATCATCTTCTCCTGCAAATTGGATGTTTTTTCTTATTTATTCGCGGGGTGTGGGTGTTACTGGCAAGGACAGCATTTATTACCCAGGCTACTTAGTCTTGAGAAGATGACGTGAACACTTTCTCAAAGCACTGCAGACCCAGTCATTAAGATGCTGCTATAATGACATTAAATAGAGAGTTCAGACACTTTCTCAAAATGTAGATTTATGCTTTTTAAACCAGCTCTTTAGCCTCAATGAATTAAAGGCAAGAGTGAAAAATTAAAGACACTGCAATATGCTGGCATACGACATACAGATGAAATTAGGCAAAAGGACAAGGGTGATTAGCAATTAATTGAATTCCTTTCAATAACTAATATAGTTGCTCACTGACACATTTCTGAACACGACATTTTTATTTTCCTCCCAGAGCATATAAAAAGTGCAACAATATCTAACTTTAAATAAAAACACACAAAATAAAAGGAAATTCACTCGTAAATTAATGGCAGGGAGGGGGTTTGCTTAGAGAACAAGTAGAATATTCCATCAATGATTGGTTTCCAGATACTGATTTACACACTAAAAAATATATATAATTTGCTTTCACTGTGGAATGAATCCTATCGTTTTGCACTTCCTCAGAGAGAATGTAGGTCAGAGATAATTTTAAAATTATAATTGACTTCTCCAGTCTGTAATCCTAGAAGCTATAATTATCCTGTACATTGTCTGGTTCAAATATACCTTTTGTTCATTTGCTACAATATTACTCTAGACATTATTACTTAGTGACACGGAACCAGGACAATAACCTCTCTCTCAATGTCAGCAAGATGACTGGCCTAGTTATTGGCAACAGGGTGGAGCACATGTTTTAATCACCATCAATGGTACGGAAGTGTAAATGGTTGAGAACTTCAAGTTCCTTGACGTTAATATTACCAATAATCTGTTGTAGAAACGTAGACATAGAAAATAGGTGCAGGAGTAGGCCATTTGGCCTTTCGAGCCTGCACCGCCATTCAATATGATCTTGGCTGATCATCCAACTCAATATCCTGTACCTGCCTTCTCTCCATACCCCCTGATCCCTTTAACCACAAGAGCCACATCTAACTCCCTCTTAAATATAGCCAATGAACTGGCCTCAACTACCTTCTGTGGCAGAGAATTCCACAGATTCACCACTCTGTGTGAAAAATGATTTTCTCATCTCGGTCCTAAAAGACTTTTCCCTTATCCTTAAACTCTGACCCCTTGTCCTGGACTTCCCCAACATCGGGAACAATCTTCCTGCATCTAGCCTGTCCAACCCCTTAAGAATTATGTAAGTCTCTATAAGATCCCCCCTCAATCTTATAAATTCCAGCGAGTACAAGCCGAGTCTATCCACTCTTTCTTTATATAGAAGTCCTGCCATCCCAGGAATCAGTCTGGTGAACCTTCTCTGCACTCCCTCTATAGCAAGAATGTCCTTCCTCAGATTAGGAGACCAAAACTGTACGCAATACTCCAGGTGTGGCCTCACCAAGACCCTGTACAACTGCAGTAGAACCTCCCTGCTCTTGTACTCAAATCCTTTTGCTATGAATGCCAACATACCATTCGCTTTCTTCACAGCCTGCTGCACCAGCATGCCTACTTTCAATGACTGGTGTACCATGACACCCAGGTCTCGCTGCATCTCCCCTTTTCCTAATCGGCCACCATTCAGATAATAGTCTACCCTCCTGTTTTTGCCACCAAAGTGGATAACCTCACATTTATCCACATTATACTGCATCTGCCATGCATTTGCCCACTCACCCAACCTATCCAAGTCACCTTGCAGCCTCCTAGCATCCTCCTCACAGCTAAAACTGCACCCCAGCTTCGTGTCATCCGCAAACTTGGAGATGTTGCATTCAATTTCCTCATCCAGATCATTAATATATATTGTAAATAGCTGGGGTCCCAGCATTGAGCCATACGGTACCCCACTAGTCATTGCCTGCCATTCTGAAAATGACCCGTTTACTCATATAACATATAACCATATAACAATTACAGCACGGAGACAGGCCCTCTCGGCCCTTCCAGTCCGTGCCGACCATTTGTTTTCCCCTAGTCCCATCTACCTGCACTCAGACCATACCCCTCCATTCCCTTCACGTCCATATACCTATCCACTTTACTTTTAAATGTTAAAATCGATCCTGCCTCCACCACCTCTGCTGGATGCTCATTCCACACAGCCACCACCCTCTGAGTAAAGAAGTTCCCCCTCACGTTACCCCTAAACTTCTGTCCCTTAATTCTCATGTCATGCCCTCTTGTTTGAATCTTCCCTACCCTCAATGGGAAAAGCTTATCCACGTCAACTCTGTCTATCCCTTTCATCATTTTAAAGACCTCAATCAAGTCCCCCCTTAACCTTCTGCGCTCCAAAGAATAAAGACCTAACTTGTTCAACCTTACTCCTACTCTTTGCTTCCTGTCTGCCAGCCAGTTCTCTATCCACATCAATACTGAACCCCCAATACCATGTCCTTTAAGTTTGTATACTAATCTCTTATGTGGGACCTTGTTGAACATTTTCTGAAAGTCCAGATATAACACATCCACAGGTTCTCCCTTATCCACTCTACTAGTTACATCCTCGAAAAATTCTATAAGATTCATCAGACATGATTTACCTTTCATAAATCCATGCTTTGTCCAATGATTTCACTACTTTCCAAATGTGCTGCTATCCCATCTTTAATAACTGGCTCTAGCATTTTCCCCACTACTGATGTTAAACTAACTGGTCGGTAATTCCCCGTTTTCTCTCTCCCTCTCTTCTTAAAAAGTGGGGTTACATTAGCTACCCTCCAATCCTCAGGAACTACTCCAGAATCTAAAGAGTTTTGAAAAATTATCACTAATGCATCCACTATTTCTGGGGCTACTTCCTTGATACTCTGGGATGCAGCCTATCTGGCCCTGGGGATTTATCGGCCTTTGATCCATTCAATTTACCTAACACCACTTCCTGGCTAACCTGGATTTCACTCAGTTCCTCCATCTCATTTGACCCCCAGTCCCCTGCTATTTCCAGCGGATTATTTAAGTCTTCCTTAGTGAAGACAGAACCAAAGAAGTTATTCAATTGGTCTGCCATGTCCTTGTTCCCCATGGTCAATTCACCAATTTGTTTTAACTATCCTTTTGCTCTTCACATATCTATAAATATTTTGCAGTCAGTTTTTATGTTCCCTGCCAGTTTTCTTTCATAATCTATTTTCCCTTTCCTAATTAAGCCCTTTGTCCTCTTTTGCTGGACACTGAATTTCTCCCAGTCCTCTGGTAGGCTGCTTTTTCAGGCTAATTTGTATGCTTCATCTTTAGTTTTGATACTATCCCTGATTTCCCTTGTTATCCACGGATGCACTACCTTCCCTGATTTATTATTTTGCCAGACTGGGATGAACAATTGTTGTAGTTCATCCATGCAGTCTTTAAATGCCTTCCATTGCATATCCACCGTCAACCCTTTAAGAATCACTTGCCAGTCTATTTTGGCCAATTCACGTCTCATACCCTCAAAGTTAACTTTCTTTAAGTTCAGAACCCTTGTTTCTGAATTAACAATGTCACTCTCCATCCTAATGAAGAATTCAACCATATTATGGTCACTTTTGCCCAAGGGGCCACGCACAACAAGACTGCTAACTAACCCTTCCTCATTACTCAATACCCAGTCTAGAATAGCCTGTTCTCTCGTTGGTTCCTCTACATGTTGGTTTAGAAAACTATTCCGCATACATTCCAAGAAATCCTCTTTCTCAGCACCCCTGCCCATTTGATTCACCCAATCTACATGTAGATTGAAGTCACCTATTATAACTGTTTTACCTTTGTTGCATGCATTTCTAATTTCATGTTTGATGTCATCCCCAACTCCACTACTATTGTTAGGTGGCCTGTACACAACTCCCACTAGCGTTTTTTGCCCCTTAGTGTTTCGCAGCTCTACCCATATTGATTCCACATCCTCCAAGCTAATGTCTTTTCTTTCTGTTGCGTTAATCTCCTCTCTAACCAGCAACGCTACTCCACCTCCTTTTCCTTTCTGTCTATCCCTCCTGAATATTGAATATCCCTGGATTGTCAGCTTCCAGCCTAGGTCACCCTGGAGCCATGACTCCATGATCCCAACTATATCATATTCATTAATAACTATCTGCACATTCAACTCATCCACCTTATTTCGAATGCCCCTTGCCTTGAGACACAAAGCCTTCAGGCTTGTTTTTACAACACTCTTACCCCTTATACAATTATGTTGAAAAGTGGCCCTTTTTGATTTTTTTCCCTGGATTTGTCTGCCTGCCACTTCTACTTTTCACCTTGCCACCTATTGCTTCTACCCTCATTTTACATCCCTCTGTCTCTCTGCTCATTTTCCCATCCCCCTGCCACATTAGTTTAAATCCTCCCTGATATGTGAGCCAACTACACTGATAGAAACAGAAAATAGGTTTTTGAGACAGATTCAATATGATCATGGGTGACCATCCAAAGTCACTAATGCATTCCTGCTTTCCCCTTGATACCGTTAGCCCTAAGAGCTCTATCTAACTCTCGAATATATCCAGTGGCATGGCCTCCGCTGCCTTCTTTGACAGAGAATTCCACAGATTCACAACTGAATAAGATTTTCCTCATCTCAGTCCTAAATGGCCTATCCCTTATTCTTAACCTGTGCCCCCTGGCTCCCCCAGCATCGGGAACATTTTTCCTGCATCTAGCTTGTCCAATTGCTTAAGAATTATAGATTTTTCTACAAGATTTGCTTTCATCCTAAAAAATTCGGGTGAATATAAGCCCAATTAATCCATCCTTTCATCATATGTCAGTCCCGCCATCCCGGGAATTAACCTGGTGAACCTCTGCTGCACTCCCGCAATAGCAATAATGACCAAAATTGCACACAATACTCCAGGTGCGGTCTCACCAGGGCTCTGTACAATTGCAGTATGACCTCCTTGCTCCTAAACAGAAATCCTCTTGATATGACGGCCAACATGCCATTTGCTTTCTTCACTACCTGCTGTACCTGCATTCTTACTTTCAGTAACTGATTTACAAGGGCACTCAGATCTCGTTGCATCTCCCCTTTTCTTAATCTGACACCATTCAGATAATAATCTGCCTTCTTGTTCTTGCCGCCAAAGTGGATACATTTATCCACATTATACACCATCTGCCATCCATCTGCCCACTCACCCAACCTATCCAAGTCACCCTGCAACCTCAAAGCATCCTCACCACAGCGCACACTGCCACCCAGCTTTGTGTCATCAACAAATTTGGAGCTGTTACATTTAATTAATTTGTCTAAACTGTGAATATATATTATAAATAACTGGAGTCCCAGCACTGAACCTTGCGGCACCCCACTAGTCACTACCTGCCATTCTGAAAAAGACCCGTTAATTCCTACTCTTTGCTTCCTGTCTGCCAACCAGGTCTCTATTCATGTCAATACCCTACCCCCAATACCATGTGCTCCAAGTTTGCACACTAATCTCCCTGGTGGAATAAAACTGGGTGAAAAAAAGGTCTTACCTTCCACTACCTGCAACCTCCGGCAACCACCTTCAACTAGCATCACAACCGGCTTCGACTAAAAACAGCAACCTATTTTTAGTCGCGGCCGGTTTTGAATTTTTTTAAATAATCGCCGGAACATAGAAGAAGCGGAAACCACTTTCGACCATTAGGGAGACTGACAAAAACCTCTGGGAAACTCTGGGAACCGCACGGAAACCTTGGGTGGGGCCAAAATCTCCAGAGGTTTCCGTTCAGGTTTCCTAATTGGGACAGGGGCATAAGGATTCATGTACAATGATTCGGACTAAAAAAACAAAGTATGAATGGAAAAGGATGGATCGTTTTCCTGTTTGCACAGTTCACTCAGGCCTGGTGGGCTGGCAGCTCAGCAACTGCCGGAAATTCTGCCCAAAACAGATGAGAGATTCTGTGAGAGAGAAGGGGGAGAGGGTGTAGAATCAATTTTAGACATTTTTCATATTTTTCTGCAGATCACAGCAATGAAGGACGAAAGTCTATCCTGGCCTGGATCTCACAGGGAGCCAATGAAGGGAGGGAGAAAAATACTGGGGTGAGGTTAAATACTTGCAGGGGGAATACTTACTGATAGGCCAAAGGGACTCCTCCTGGGCTAGTACATAGAAACATAGAAATTAGGTGCAGGAGTAGGCCATTCAGCCCTTCGAGCCTGCACCGCCATTCAATATGATCATGGCTGATCATCCAACTCAGTATCCCGTACCTGCCTTCTCTCCATACCCTCTGATCCCCTTAGCCACAAGGGCCACATCCAACTCACTCTTAAATATAGCCAATGAACTGGCCTCAACTACCCTCTGTGGCAGAGAGTTCCAGAGACTCACCACTCTCTGTGTGAAGAAAGTATTTCTCATCTCGGTCTTAAAGGATTTCCCCCTTATCCTTAAGCTGTGACCCCTTGTCCTGGACTTCCCCAACATCGGGAACAATCTTCCTGCATCTAGCCTGTCCAACCCCTTAAGAATTTTGTAAGTTTCTATAAGATCCCCTCTTAATCTCCTAAATTCCAGAGAGTATAAACCGAGTCTATCCAGTCTTTCTTCATAAGACAGTCCTGACATCCCAGGAATCAGTCTGGTGAACCTTCTCTGCACTCCCTCTATGGCAATAATGTCCTTCCTCAGATTTGGAGACCAAAACTGCACGCAATACTCCAGGTGTGGTCTCACCAAGACCCTGTACAACTGAAGTAGAACCTCCCTGCTCCTGTACTCAAATCCTTTTGCTATGAAAGCTAACATACCATTCGCTTTTTTCACTGCCTGCTGCACCTGCATGCCTACTTTCAATGACTGGTGTACCATGACACCCAGGTCTCGCTGCATCTCCCCTTTTCCTAATCGGCCACCATTTAAATAATAGTCTGCTTTCCTGTTTTTGCCTGATGGGCCAAAAGTGCTTTTTTTTTAAAAAAAAAAGTGAAATCTCAGTGAAAGGTATTTTTTCTGGACTTTTCGTGGCCTGGCACAGGCCTTTTGGGCCAAAATGCTCCTCCTGGGCACAGGGCAGGCCAAACAGCTCATTGCATTTTCATTTCACTTCGATTGCCATTGCAGTTTCAAGCACAGGGCAGGCCGAAGAGCTCATTGCATTTTCATTTCACTTCTATTGCCATTCCAGTTTCAAGCACAGAGCAGGCCGAAGAGCTCATTGCATTTTCATTTCACTTCGATTGCCATTGCAGTTTCAAGCACAGGGCAGGCCGAAGAGCTCATTGCATTTCATTTCACTTCCATTGATATTGCAGTTTCAAGCACAGGGCAGGCCGAAGAGCTCATTGCATTTTCATTTCACTTCTATTGCCATTCCAGTTTCAAGCACAGAGCAGGCCGAAGAGCTCATTGCATTTTCATTTCACTTCTATTGCCATTGCAGTTTCAAGCGCGGGGCAGGCCAAACAGATTGCATTTTAATTTCACTTCTATTGCCATTGTAGTTTCAAGCACAGGGCTGCCCGAAGAGCTCATTGCATTTTCATATCACTTCCATTGCCATTGCAGTTTAAAAGCACAGGGCAGACCAAACAGCTCATTGCATTTTCATTTCATTTCCTTTGCCATTGCACTTTAAAAGCTAACAAATCATTTATTCAAGTAAATTGCAGACTTACAGTTCAGTTGGTTCACTGCAGAATGAGAGTCGTGGCCTCTCCCTCGCAATCTTGCAGAGAGACTGAGTCATGTCCAGGCATCCGGGGTTTTATAGTCCTGCCCCTCCCCTCCCCCCACCCCCACCCCCGGAAGGGGCGTTACCTTCATTGTGGTGATTGACAGGAGAGAGGATCGCAGAGTTTTTTTAAACACTCATAACTCTTTTGTTTTTCATCGATCGGAAAAATCCTCAGGGCTTGCGCAACAGAGGAGGACTGTGAGTAAGATGGCCAAAAATCACAGCCATATATGGTAGCATTTTTTCTAAAGTAAATATACAGCGCAGACAGGAAGTGGTCAAGATGAGACTTTTAATTGCATAGATATATGGTATATCTGATCTGTTCGGATAGCATGTAAAACAGCTTTTCACTGTACATGTGACAATAGTAAATCTTAAGCCTAAAGACATTTCTTAAGGTGACATACTAATATTTAATGAGAATTGTCACTAGAGATAGTAGGAGTTAAATCTTTCACAGCAACTCACCATTAACTTCACCTCTAATGAGTTAATTTAAAAGTATTTTTACATTAGCTGTTCTGTGTTGGTTTACATTATGTTGTGTGATTACACATTCTTTGTCTGATTTACTCATTATACACTTTACCGCTAAAAATCTGGGAAAACAACACTTTTACTTTTGCTGAAAATGATTCTGATCATTGGCGAAGGCCTATGGGGTAAATAATTTGTATTTAAACACACTATCTGTAATAGGTTAAGCATAGTAGTCTAAATCTCTAATTCATGCATTAATCCAAATTCAGAAAAGTAATTTCTATTGAATCACAACGACATGTCTTCCTTTTACATTCCAGACTCTGCCCCTAATTCCCAATTAAAACCATGTTAGGGGGTTTTTGTTCTTTGTGAGGCCTTCATACGTACTGCACATGCAATCAACAACTGCTCAAACATATCTCTGCTAAAATCCTTAAATAAGTCATCAGTGTCATGAGAATTAAGGGACAGAAGTTGACATGAGAATTAAGGGACAGAAGTTGACATGAGAATTAAGGGACAGAAGTTTAGGGGTAACATGAGGGGGAACTTCTTTACTCAGAGGGTGGTGGCTGTGTGGAATGAGCTTCCAGCAGAGGTGGTGGAGGCAGGATCGATTTTAACATTTAAAAGTAAAGTGGATAGGTATATGGATGTGAAGGGAATGGAGGGGTATGGTCTGAGTGCAGGTAGATGGGACTAGGGGAAAACAAATGGTCGGCACGGACTGGAAGGGCCGAGAGGGCCTGTCTCCGTGCTGTAATTGTTATATGGTTATATGGTTATATGGTGTCAAAGTCAACCCATTAATATGGTCAGATACTGTTTAAATCACAAAGGTGATATTTTTCATATTACACATGGAATTCTCTCAGGACAAATTTGGTTTAAGTTCAGAGGCATGTTAGAATCACACACGGCACTGGCCAATTGCGTGGGGTGTTTTCAGCATATAAACGTGAAGGGAATGGAGGGGTATGGTCTGAGTGCAGGTAGATGGGACTAGGGGAAAACAAATGGTCGGCACGGACTGGAAGGGCCGAGAGGGCCTGTTTCCGTGCTGTAATTGTTATATGGTTATATGGTTATATGGTTAAATGCTTCAACTTGATTTTCTGAAAAACGACTTGCCAGTTATGAAGCTTTTATCAGTTTTAAAGAAGGAACTGCAGATGCTGGAGAATCGAGGGTACACAAAAAGCTTGAGAAACTCAGCGGGTGCAGCAGCATCTAAGGTCTGAAGAAGGGTCTCGACCCGAAACGTCGCCTATCTCCTTCGCTCCTTAGATGCTGCTGCACCCGCTGAGTTTCTCCAGCTTTTTGTGTACCCATGAAGCTTTTATCAACTCATTTGCCCAGGGCAAGATCTGTCTGTGCTCAGTGGAGATCATGGAACCGTTACATAAAAACTACAGAAAGTGTTTGAAAGCATTTTTACTCCCTCTTCTTTGGCCATCTGTGGATGTCAGACCACCTGCTTATGACTGTGTCGCAGTCAGCAACTTGGAAAGTGTCTTTGGTGCATCAGTGCTGACCCTTAGGACACATGAACCATCCTCCTCCTGTTTAAATAATTTGTGTGTTGCTCTCTTCTGCCAAAGCCAGGCTTCCTGATCCACAAAGATGACCCAAATTCTTTATTGTGGAAAAGGCAGGTGTGTTGCCAGAAAGCAAAAACACCAGCTGAGACCAAATCTGTTACAATAGAAAGGATTAGAAATAAAAGTCCCTCAAAGTAGAAAAAACGTTTAATGCATAAATCATATGTTTTAACTAATTTACAGGATGCTATCATTTCTGTCAAAGCCCATGTTAATTGTTCAAATACTATATTGACCCAGAATTTGCAGTCAACAGTGTCACTTCAAACAGCTTGACCCGGTTCGTCTGGAAAAGGCTCACCAATTAAAGTATGTTTCTCAGCATTGAGACACAACATGGAAGGTCTTCAGTTCTGTCAGTCTCGTTACATGTTGGGGGCAGAAAAAAATGTTGACTTGCAACTCATTGCAAATACTTTGAAGGATGGCGGGAGGTGGATGTATGGAATGAGCTGCCAGAGGAGGTAGTAGAGGCAGGGACTATCACAATGTTTAAGAAGCAATTAGACAGGTACATGGATAAGACAGGTTCAGAGGGATATGGGCCAAACGCAGGCAGGTGCGACTAGTGTAGATGGAACATGTTGGTCGGTGTGGGCAAGTTGGGCCGAACGGCCTGTTCCAATACTGTATCACTCTATGATAGTCCTTTGCCATTCTTCAGCTAGACCATGCATCTGGCTTTCAAAATACCTGTGTATTTCTGAATGGTCGTGACATTCAAAAACATTTTAAAGAAATTTAAAAATGAAGTCAGATTAAATACTTCAATATTTAATGATGTTTAAATCATCAATTAAAGTGAATCGAATGGTACGCATATTTCCCCTTGTTTGTTTTCCGCCGTTGAATTTGGTGGAGAAGAGTTTCTTGATGCAGGTGGTTGAAATGGTTGCCCCATCTTGAGAGTAAACACTTTGGAATTTCAGCTTCTCACACTGGGCCCTCAGCAATGCAGAGCTAGAATGCAGTTGGGAAAACTACCTTGATCAGTTACCTGCAATTCCAAGACTTCCATGCTTCTCAGGAAATTAGTTTAGTTCAGTTTAGAGATACAGTTTGGAAACAGGACCTTCGGCCCATAGACCCCACACTGACCAGCAATCCCTGTAAACATGCACCATCCTACACACGAGGGACAATTTACAATTCTTACCAAAGCTAATTAGCCTACAAACCTGTAAGTTAATGGAACGTGGGAGGAAACCAGAGCATCCAGAAAAAACCCACGAGGTACATGAGGAGGACATGAAAACCCCGTACAGACAACACTCGTAGTCAGGATTGAACCCGGCTTTCTGGCTCAGTAAGGCAGCACCTATACCGCTTTGCTACTGTGTCATTCCTGAAATTCTGAATTTACTGTTGGCTATGCAAGTTAATATTGCCAGGAGTAGCTTCCAATATCTATATTGGAGTATAGGAGCAGGGAGGTTCTACTGTAGTTGTACAGGGCCTTGGTGAGATCACACCTGGAGTATTGCATACAGTTTTGGTCTCCTAATCTGAGGAAAAACATTCTTGCCATAGAGGAAGTACAGAGAAGGTTCACCAGACTGATTCCTGGGATGGCGGGACTTTCATTTGAAGAAAGACTGGATAGACTCAGCTTGTACCCGCTAGAATTTAGAAGATTGAGGGGGGATCTTATAGAAACTTACAAAATGCTTAAGGGATTGGACAGGCTAGATGCAGGAAGATTGTTCCCGATGTTGGGGAAGTCCAGAACAAGGGGTCACAGTTTAAGGATAAGGGGGAAGTCTTTTAGGATCGAGATGATAATTTTTTTTTTCACGCAGAGAGTGGTGAATCTGTGGAATTCTCTGCCACAGAAAGTAGTTACAGCCAGTTCATTGGCTATATTTAAGAGGGAGTTAGATGTGGCTCTTGTGGCTAAAGGGATCAGGGGGTATGGAGAGAAGGCAGGTACAGGATACTGAGTTGGATGATCAGCCATGATCATATTGAATGGCGGTGCAGGCTCAAAGGGCCGAATGGCCTACTCCTGCACCTATTTTCTATGTTTCTGTTTCTATATACTATTAAAATTCTCATCTTGTATGTATGTGTGTGTGCGCTTGAGATGGTATCAATGCCAAAATGGTACATGGTGGTGCTAAAATGTTTGCACCACCTTACTAACCTTTGTCCCGTGGTCGTACCTGTCACGTTTTCTTCAGATTTGATGTTATATTTCACAAGTTATTGATATTTAAACTTAAAAAATGCCCACTTTGAGAAGAATAAGTGTGACTGTGCTGTGAGAGGTAACTGGAAGCTTCCAGTGATGATGTTGCCATGGCATCTCACAGTCCTCTGATTACAATGGGTTCTCATGTACATACGCTGTCGTGAATATTCCGCCAGCCTCCAATGACATCACGATGGGATCTTAGCTGCCAACCAACAAGCTATGAGAGTTTTCTTACATTGTTGTAAAGAGAGGGACATAGTGGAGGAGATTTAAACGTTTTAAAGTGACATTTAAAAGTTTACAAAGCTCCACTTTAAGAAGGATTTCTTCAAATCTGCACTGGCAGTTAGGCAGTTACCAGCTATGATGTCACTTTGTCCTACCCGCTACAATGTTGCTATCACAGAACACTGAGTATTTCACAGCAAATGTCCTTCAGGGAAAGAATCTGCCAGCCTAACCCAGCACAGCAAATGATTAGATTTGGATAACAAAAGATGGCCTTGTCGGTGACACCTACATCACATTAAATCTTAGTGCAATTGCATTTTTTTTAAATTTAAAATGAGGGAGGGTGAAAAAACTGAGTCAACCTGCACAGTTGGGGACTGTGGGTGAGTGGTGGAATTTTACATTAAGGGACAGGTTGCATTGGGGGAATGGGTGAGTGATGGAATCTTAAGTTGGGGAATGGGTTGCGTTGGGGGACCAGGCCCCCCTTGGGGGCTATGGGTGAATGTTCAAATATTGCGTTAAAAATGATCCAAACTGCACGGCTGGGGCTTAGGGTGAGTGGTGGAATATTGCATTGGGGGAATGGGTGAGTGGTGGAATCTTATGTTGGGGAACAGGTTGTGTTGGGGGACTAGGCCTCCAGTGGGGGTTATGGGTGAGTGGGCGAATGTTGCGTTGGGGGGACGGGTTGCATTGGGAGACCCAACGGGTGAGTGATGGAATCTTATATTGGGGAACGGGTTGCGTTGGAGGACCAGGCCTCATATGGGGTCTATGGGTGAGTGGTGGAATATTGCGTTGGGGGGAACGGGTTACATTGGGGGAAACAGGTGAGTGGTGGATTATTGTGTTGGGGGAACGGGGCCCAATGGGTCCCACTTGGTCTAGTATATACTAATAAAAGTCTCATCTTGTGTGTGTGTGTGTGTGTGTGTGATTGAGATGGTATCTACACCAAAACGATTCATGGTAACGCTAAATTCTTTGCACCACCTTACGCACCTTTGCCCGCGGTCGTTCCTACAAAGTTTTGTTCAGATTGATCTTTTATTTCACAAGTTATTCATAATTTTTCAGTTGAAAAATTCAACATTAAGAAGAATTTAACAGCTAAATCATTGCGGGCCCAGCTTGCTATAAAGTTGCAGACAAAGTTGCAATCTGGGAACACTCAGTCCTTCCACCAAGTTTTTACCAGAACAGGAGAGGGAGGGGGGCAATTGCATTATATTTTAAAGTCCTCAAAGATCGAGGGGGGGGGGGGGCATTTCTAGGGATATGCCCCTGCACAGTTGGGGGCCATGGGTGAGTGCTGGAATATGGGGGAATGGGTGAGTGCTGGAAAATTGCCTTGCGAATATTGCCGGGTTGCGTTGGGGGACCAGGCCTCCCATGGGGGCTATGGGTGAGTAGTGGAATATTGCATTGGGGAACCAGGCCTCCCGTGTGACAGGGACCCAAATGGGTCCCAGTTGGTCCTATATCCCTACAAAATCAAGTCCATTTTAAGAAATCCAATAATCCAACCAATATTTAAAAACAAACACCTTTGTCACCTACTGTACATTATAGAGGCACTGTTATTTGTTGCAAATAAATAAAGTACTAAAAAGGGAGAATGTAGGTCAAGCAGCATACGTGGAAAGAGCTAAAGTTTTAGGTCGAAGGCAGCACAATCGCGCAGCTGATAGAGCTACTGCCTCACAGTGCCAGAGACCTGGGTTCGATCCTGACCTCAGATCTGTGCAGAGTTTGCACATTCTCCCTGTAAACCGGATGGGTTTCCTCCAGGGGCTCCGGTTTCCTCCCTTGCCCCAAAGACATGTGCGTTTTTAGATTAATTGGCCTCTGTAATATTGTGCCTAGTGTGCAGATGAGAAAGTAGGATAATCTAGAACGAATGTGAATGCGTTTAGTTTAGGTTAGCCTGGAGATACAGCTAGGAAAAAGGCCATTCGGCCCACCGAGTTCATGCCAACCATTGGGTCAACGTGGACTCACTGGACAGAAGGGTCTGTTTCCATGCTGTATCTCTAAACTAAACTAAAATCTTTATTTTTTAAAGAAGGAACTGCAGATGCTGGAGAATCGAGGGTACACAAAAAGCTGGAGAAACTCAGCGGGTGCAGCAGCATCTAAGGAGCGAAGGAGATAGGCGACGTTTCGGGTCGAGACCCTTCTTCAGGTTGAGACCCTTCTTTAGCTGAAGAAGGGTCTCGACCCGAAACGTCGCCTATCTCCTTCGCTCCTTAGATGCTGCTGCACCCGCTGAGTTTCTCCAGCTTTTTGTGTACCCTAAAATCTTTATTTACTTTAACATGCACTTCACTGCTAACATTGGCCAATGCTCACCTCTCAGCAGCTAGTAGCATCTTGGAAATCTCAGACTGCAGTATCATTTTGCACCATTCTAAATTGATATGAAAGTCCAGCTTAATGTTTCTACATTAACAGTCAAACAATGAAAATCATTTTTCTTTAATTGTTGTAATTATAATGGAAAGACAGCGGAATGTTTTAAAATATTCACTATCCCTAAATGACATCAAATTAACTCTATTTTTGCTTATCAGAGAAATACTTTGTATTCCAGTGACGTTATTTATTTGCGTCGTGAGTGTTCCAAAGATTAGAACTAAAAGAAAGCAAGCAATTAAGTTGTAGCAAAACAACTGTTGAATTGACTTGGAATGACAGGAATTTGCAACAAGAGGATAAAGCGTTTGACATTATTGCTGTTAGACGACAAACACCAAACAAAGGAAACATGGTCTGATATATTACATTGTAACAATCACAATTTGACGCTGTAATTACCTCATTTATCGTCTCAATAAGACGTATAACAAGCATCATTTATAACATGACGAATGTTAAATTTGAATGATAAATCCACGAACTAACAATAAGGAGACAAGGAAATTTAATACAACATTCTCTTGCCACTTCTTTCCGTGGAGATCGAGGATCAAGAAGGACTTGTTTCTGATTCAGTTTTTGGGGCTTCTGAGGTGTGTAATGAGGTCAACATAGGAAACATTTTCTTCCGCAGATGTGGCAGGAGCTGCCTGGTGGAGCAAACCTGTGGTTAGTTGGTGTGATATTGGCTGTGGAGGATGTAGCACATTTATCCTTCCTTTGAATTTAGAGGATTTTGCAGAGAGAGCATTAATTGTACCAGTGCTTCGAGATACCTGCTGAAGGTTGTCCAGGTCACTGAAGCACATTTGAAGTTAAAGATCACAGCTGTCCACTAAACCATGTGTTTTGTGCCTGGGTCGGCAACTGAATCATCCTACCGCAACCAGAGAGGTCAGTCAGTGGATATTTTGAAGGCAGAGATAGATAGATTCTTGATTAGTACAGGTTTGATTTAGTTTAGTTTAGTGCTACAGCGCGGAAACAGGCCCTTCGGCCCACCGGGTCCGCACCGACCAGCAATCCCCACATATTAACATTATCCCTCACCGACTAGGGACAATTTTTACATTTCCCAAGCCAATTAACCTACAAACCTGCACGTCTTTCGAGTGTGGGAGGAAACTGAAGATCTCGGATAAAACCCAGGCAGGTCACAGGGAGAACGAACAAACTCCGTAGAGACATAGTCTGCACAGACAGAATCTGTACAGACAGGTGTCAGAGGTAATGGGGAGAAGGCAAGAGAATTGGGTTAGGAGGGACAGATAGATCAGCCATGATTGAATGGCGGAGTAGACTTGGGCTGAATGTCCTAATTCTACTCCTATCACTTATGGCCTTATGAGAGCAGTCCTGAACTTCTATCTACCTCATTGGTGACCCTTGGACTTTCTTTGATTGGACTTTGTTAGCTTTACAAAACATTTTCACTGTAGGAGGGTCTCGACCCGAAACATTGTCTATTCCTTCTCTCCACTGAGTTTCTCCAGCATTTTTTGTCTACCTTGTACTGAACTGAAACTGAACTGGTCAAAGATTTTCACCGTGCACATTAATCATTAATGTTATGTATTAGGCTCACTCTACTGCAAAGTCTGTTGCACATGAGGTATGATGTAGCGGCACCTAGTGGGGTGGGGAGGTCACAACCCTCATCATTGGTCGGGTTCCGTCACGTGACCGCGGGGGTTTGTTCACGGGCTTTTCTAGGGTGTGTTAATCAGTCAGCGCTCCTCCTAGTAACCGGAGCTATTATTGTTAGTTCAGTCAGACACGCGAACTTCACGAGTTTTGTTTCGTTTTTACTAAAAATAAAAATCACTTTGCACAACCTGTCTGGCCTCGCTACATTGGTGACCCAGTCGATCCAAAGGTTTTTCGGATTTCTTCTCGACATGAACGCTGCCCGCTCAGCAGTACGCGGTTGCACTGAAACTGCCCGCTTTCCGGGCGGTACAGCCTCATGTGTGATTCGCGCACATCGAGGCACAGTTCGAGCTCCGCCAGATCGTCGCGGATGCTGCCCGCTACCTCTATGTGGTGGGTGCGCTCAGCCAGGAGACTGCAACGCGGTTGCTGCCGTTCCTGCAGAACCCACCCGCTTTTGGCAAATACAAGGGTCTCAAGGTGTTGCTGCTACGCGCCTTTGGGGTCAGTCGCCGCGATCGCGCGACTAGGCTACTACATATGGACAGTCTGGGCGATCGTAAGCCCTCGGTTTTGATGCGAGATGCTAGCTCTCATGGATGGCCACCAGCCTTGCCTTTTATTCAAACAGGCTTTCCTGGAACAGATGCCCGATGACATCCGCCTGCTTCTCGCCACGTCTGATTTCACCAATCCCTGTGGCTCGCTGAATGGGGGGGACGAGCTGTGGCCAGCCAAGCAGTGGGACGGTGGTCCCATCAGCCGAGTGTCCGCACCTTCGCCGCAGCAGCCTTACCGGACCATTCCTCCTACGGATGACATCACTGGGCCGCAGTCGACACCGTGGTTCGCAGTAAGCACTAGTGGTGCTATTGCCACCAACGCTGGGGTGTGGCGGCCCGCTGTTTGCCCTGTTCCACCTGTGGCACCGGTTGTGCCAGTCCTTCCTGTCTCCACTCGGTCTGGCCGCCTCATTCGGACGCCCGCTCGTTTTCTTTCCTCGGGTTCTGGGGGGGGGGGGGGGGGGTGGTCCTGTAGTGGCACCTAATGGTGGGGTGGGGAGGTCAGAACCCTCATCATTGCTTCGTTCCGTCACGTGACTGCGAGAGCTATTATTGTCAGTTCAGTCAAACACATGAACTTCACGAGTTTTCTTTTGCATTTATTAAAAATAAAAATCACTTTGCTCAACTTGTCTGGCCTCACTACAATGAAATAGTGACAAGTAATTGAGAAAACTGTTGGGCAATATTTTCATGTGTTTAAAATTGGTTTTCACTGAGATCTGTTTTAGACATGTTTGTTGGTACACTTTCATGGTGACGGCCTAAGGTGGAAACACATTTTAGTGGGTGGCAGAATTTGAGGAGTGTGTTCAACAGTCAGACATGATTGAAGAAGTCAACAGCTTTAAAGCATTCTATATAGGTCTTTGTATCCGACATTACTTTTGTTGTCACACAGTTAAGATCACAGCCAATGGAGAATCAAGGAGAGCTCTTCAGCAACTGGGACAATGTAATTGAGAAGGGCCTGGGCAATGATTTTCCCTGCGTCTTTGTGTTACTCCAGCACCATGTGTTCACTTTTTGTCAACCAGCATCTGCCCTTTCTCGTGTAAGACATTATTTGTATTCGTGGCAGTTGATTGTCGCTCCTTTCAGTTTCCCAGGGGGTCGGGACGGGACTGGAGTTGGGAAGGAAAGGTGGGGGGGGGGGGGGGAGGGGGGGCGGGGGAGGGGGGAGGGGGGGAGGGGCAGTGACTCAGTATGGGAGACAGGTGTAGGAGAGAGGTGTACTGACTGTGTGGGCAGACACTTTGGTACCACCAGTTTCAAAAGCCGCTGTGTCTCCCTGTCCCTGGGATAGCAGGGGGCGATCAAACCACACAATACCCCCCTCTCCCCTCCACGCCAACATGAAAGGCAACAATCCCAAGGCTTTAGCGTCAGAAACAGCGGGCAGGCGACAATCACCCGCCATAACGTGAGAGAGATCATGCACTGTTGTAGGTCTCCTTTGCACGTCAGTGTTTCTGTCTTTCTCCATCTCATTCTTGGCCCTGTCTGTCGCCACCCCCACCCCCACCCCCCTGCTTCCTGGCCATGTGTGTGACCCCTTCCCTCCCCTCTCCAGCTCCCTGCCCATTGCACCGGGCGTGGGGGCTCGCACCGTCTTCACGTCGGCGACGCCAGCAGGTCAGTACCGGGGAAGGTGCTCGGGGGCTCGGGGGCTCTTTGCCAGCGTGGCCCCGGACCGGGGGATGGGGGGGGGGACGGGAGTCAGCGGGCACGCCGGCTCTGCCACACCATGGGCCGCCGCCAACCAAGCCACCCGTCCACGTCCACACGCTTGGTAGACAGGAGCTAATCCTGGGAACTGTACCGCCCTTGGCCCCTCCCTCTGCAACTGCAAACAACCCCACTCTCCTGCTCACCTAACCCGCCCACCCCTTCTCTCAGGATATAGAAGGCACTTCTGGTCTGCAGTGTGCAATAGTCACCAAAATACACTGCATCTTTAGAAAGGAAAAATACAAAACATGTCAATCCCACTGGATAGGCCTTAGTCATGGTGCTGTACAACACGGAAACAGGTCCTTCGGCCCAGCTTGGCCGTGCCGTCCAAGTTGGTGTCTTGGGGTAGTCCTATTTGCCTGCATGTGGCCCATAGCCCTCTAAACCCTTCCCATCCATTATCTGTTGTTAATAACCTCAAGAAAATCCCTGCTTCAGTTCCGAGGGTCCAACTCAGAGAGAGGTCTCCCCCCTTTCCAGGGTTAATCGCTCCACTGTTTATAATGCTCACTGCAGTATGAAGTTCTCGAACCCCATGGGCAATTACTACCAAGGTGTCTGCCTACACAGTCAGTACACTTGTCTCCCGTACCAAGTCACCCCAACCCCCCCCCCCCCCCCCCCCCCTCCCCTCCCCTCCATCCCCCCACCCCTTCCCTCCAGACTCCAGTCCCATCCGACCCCCTGGGAAACTGAAGGGAGCGACAATCAACTGCCACGGATACAAATAATGTCATTCACAAGAAAGGGCAGGTGCTGGTTGGCAAAAAGTGAACACACAGTGCTGGAGTAACACAAAGACGCAGCAGAAATTTGGAAACGTCATCCCGTCACCCATTCCTTCTCTCCAGAGATGCTGCCTGCCCGCTGAGTTAAAGAGTGCCCACGGTAAACTCACGAATCACTACGGTAAACTCACGGGCCACTACGTTCTTACAACGAGTTTAAATGTTTCAAATTTTAACTTCAAGAGTAAATTTGTTTACTCTTGAAGTTGAAACATGTTTAACATTTTTCAAGAGTTAACAAGTTTCCCAGGTAACTGCCATTAGCGCCACGAGTCACTAAGTTGCGTCCACGAGTTCCGACGTTCCCGCTACGTTAATTGTACGTGATTACCACGAATTTAATTTGTTTTAAACTCGGGGTCACTCATGGATCGACTCGCACCGTGAGACAGGGGTTTTACTGGATGGAGTCACGGGCAGAGTCACAGTTGAGATGTTCCTTTCAGTTGGAGCCGATGTCCTCTCTGTTTGTGATGAATGAATCCTCATTCTTGGCTCTAAGGCGGGCAGGCCATTGGGTGTTTGTAACATGGATGGTTTTGACTGTCTATGAGTTGCTAGCCTCTTGCAGTCTCCCATCACTGTAGCTGACAGGCTGTGAATTGCTTGTTCAATTTCAGATTTCCAGCAGGCATGGTTCTTCATTTTCAAATGATGCCTTGCAATTCATTGGCAATTTTATGCGTCAGTACCTTGCAATTACATCTCATTGTAGTTTGATCTGTTGTCTCATCTGTTATCACACCATCCAGAATATCTAGAGAATCAGGAATATTATGCTTGCTAAAAATAAGAAATAGTTACCCTCTGTTAGATTTTATTTTGTGTTTGGACAGGCTTCTCAACTTCACACTTTTAGTTTACTGTTAGTTTATTTCTCTCATCAGCTGCCTTGACACTGAAGCTGTTTAATTAAGATGCAGGGATGCAAATATCTGTAAGCCAGATACCAGAATTTGCACTGATAAAATTGGATCCTTTAATCCACCGATGAATATGAGGAGATTTATGATATGTCTGTGATTTAGCTACAGTATTAGACGTCTGCCTTTTGAAACCCAAACTAAAACAAGTATGTAACAGTGGAAACTTTATTTAGTTTAGTTCGCGCTGACCAGCAATCCCCGTACACCAATACTATCCGTACTATCCTACACACACAAGGAACAATTTACTATCATACCAAGACAATTAGCCTACAAACCTGTACGTCTTTGGAGTACGGGAAGAAACTAGAGATCCTGAAGAAAATCCACACAGGTCATGGGGAGAACATATAAATTCCATACAGACAGCACCCATAGTCAGGATCGAACCCGGATATCTGGCGCTGTAAGGCAGCAACATTGCCACTGCGTTACCATGCTTATTCTTAATTCTCTTTAGATCCCGCAAATCATATTCAGTTAAATCACACATCCTTAACAGGATGTCAAGGATGTGTGATCTAAGTTCTAGTAATTTCACTAGCGTGAAATCCAGGTAGGCTCCATCGTGAGCGAGCAACTCTCCTCTCCATCTATTCCTCTCAATGCACCCGAGCTGGTGATTAGTTATGCCAAAGCTAAATGGGAAGAAATTGCTGCAAAATATCCAAACCTTCTTGCCATGTCAAATTGTCCTCACAGGGAGGGATGGCATTGGTTGGGATTCAATGATGCTTTTATGTGTGAAGAGCAACACAATGAAATCTTTTTCATGCAGTCGAGTAGAATTTTGCCACCATCAATTAGCATATGTACAGAAATAGTCTACTGAGTCCGCATTCAAGAGGCGCCATGTTTTGGCGCCATTTTAAATGTTCATAAGTAGAGCAAGTTGGCAAATAAATAGAAGACATTGAGCCACATTGGAACACCCACATACTTTATGCCTTCACATTCTACCTGGACAGCTTTGACAGCTTGTTAGTGATGCACTTTGAGAATTTGTGGCATGGAGTTGGAAGCCGTTCTAAATTCCTAATATTTTTGTGCAAGACAGGTACCAAACTCCAGCTTTTAACTCCTGAACTAGAAATGTCTAAATATATTTAACTATCACAGTCACGACTTTTAATCTGCATTTCTTCTCACACTGCATTTTTTTTTTAACCAATCCAGGCCATCAACTTTCATCACAAACAGTGCATTCAGAAAGTTTTCAGACACCTTCACTTGTTCCACATTTTGTTGCATTACAGCTTTATTTTTAAATGGATTAAATTCTTTTTTTTATCATCAATCTACACACAATACCCCAGAATGAAGAAGTGAAAACAGGTGTTTAGAAATTTTTGCAAATTAAAAATAAATAACTTAAATATCACATTTACATAAGTATTCAGACCCTTTGCTATGACACTCAAAAAATGAGCTTAGATTCATCCTGTTTCCATTGATTATCCTTGAGATGTTTCTACAACTTGATTGGAACCCACCAGTGGTAAATTAAATTGATTGGACACGATTTGGAAAGGCACACACCTGTCTGTATAAGGTCCCACAGTTGACAGTGCATGTCAGAGCAAAAACCAAGCCATGAAGACAAAGGAATTGTCCGTAGAACTCCAAGACAGGATTGTGTCGAGACACAGATCTGGGGAAGGGCATAAAACCTTTTCTGCAGCATTGCAGGTCCCAAAGAGCACAGTGGCCTCTGTCACTTTGGAACCACCAGGACTCTTCATAGAGCTGGCCACCCGGCCAAACTGAGCAATAGGGAGAGAAGGGCCTTGGTCAAGGAGGTGACCAAGAACCCAATAGTCACTCTGACAGAGCTCCAGAGTTCCTCTGTGGAGATGGGAGAACCTACCAGAATGACAAATATATCTGCAGCACTCCACCAATCAGGCCTTTATGGTAGAATAGCCAAACGGGAGTCACTCCTCAGTAAAAAGGCACAGGACAGCTCGCTTGGAGTTTGCCAAAAGGCATGAGATACAAGATTCTCTGGTCTGATGAAACCAAGATTGAACTCTTTGGCCTGAATGCCAAGCGTCACGTCTGGAGGAAACCAGGCACCGTTCATCACCTGGCCAATACCATACCTACGGTGAAGCATGGTGGTGGCAGCATCATGCTGTGGGGATGTTTTTCAGTGGCAGGAACTGGGAGACTAGGCAGGATCGAGGGTAAGATGAACAGAGCCAAGTACAGAGAGATCGTTGATGAAAACCTGCTCCAGACCTCAGACTAGGGTGGAGGTTCACCTTCCAACAGTACAATGTCCCTAAGCACACAGCCAAGACAATGCAGGAGTGGCTTTGTGACAAGTCTGTGAATATCCTTGAGTGGCCCAGCTGGAGCCCGGACTTGAACCCGATTGAACATCTCTGGAGCGAACTGAAAATAGCTGTGCATTGACGCTCCCCAACCAACCTGCCAGAGCTTGAGAGGATCTGCAGAGAAGAATGGGAGAAATTACCCAAATACAGGTGTGCCAATCTTGTAGTGTCATACCCAAGAAAACTTGAGGCTGTAATCACTGCCAAAGGTGCCTCAACAAAGTACTGAGTAAAGGGTCTGAATACTTATGTAAATGTGATATTTCAGTTATTTCTTTTTAATTACTTTGCAAACATTTCCAAACACGTGTTTTTGCTTTTTTATTATGGGGTATTGTGTGTAGATTGATGATTTAAAAAAAAAAAGAATTTGTAACGTAACAAAATGTGGAAAAAATGACGGGGTCTGAATACTTTCTGAATGCACTGTCCTTTTATCACTTTAGTTTAGAGACACAGTGTAGAAACAGCACTTCAACCCACTGAGTCTGCATGGACCTGCGTTCACCCTGTACGCTAGCAAAATCCTACACTGTAGCGACAATTTACAAAAGCCAATTAACCTACATACCTGTACATATTTGGAGTTTGGGAGGAAACCAGAGCACCCAAAGCAAACCAACGTGGTCACAGGGAGTAAGTACAAACTCCGTACAGACATCATCTGTAGTCATGTTTGAACCCAGGACACTGGCGCAGTAAGACAGCGACATGACCACTGTGCCACTGTGTTGCCTCTTACACGATCAAAGACAATTTGATAACGGAATTGAGACATTCTAAATATATTGGATAATGAAGTAGATTTTCAAAGTCTACAGAGAGATTTGGGCCATTTGGAAAAGTGGGCTGAAAGATGGCAGATGGAGTTTAATGCTGTTAAGTGTGAAGTGCTACATCTTGGCAGGACAAATCAAAATAGGACGTACATGGTAAATGGTAGGGAATTGAGGAATGCTGTGGAACAGAGGGATCTAGGAATAACTGTGCATAGTTCCCTGGAGGAATCGCATGTAGATAGGGTGGTAAAGAAAGCCTTTGGTGTGCTGGCCTTTTTTTAAATCAGAGCATTGAATATAGAGTAGGGAAGTAATGTTAAAATTGTACAAGGCATTGGTAAGACCAATTCTGGAGTATGGTGTACAATTTTGGTCGCCTAATTATAGGAAGGATGTCAACAAAATAGAGTGAGTACAGAGGAGATTTACTAGAATGTTGCCAGGGTTCCAGCAACTATGTTACAGAGAAAGGTTGAACAAGTTAGGTCTTTATTCTTTGGAGCGCAGAAGATTAAGGGGGGACTTGATTGAGGTCTTTAAAATGATGAAAGGGATAGACAGAGTTGACGTGGATAAGCTTTTCCCATTGAGGGTAGGGAAGATTCAAACAAGAGGGCATGACATTGAGAATTAAGGGACAGAAGTTTAGGGGTAACGTGAGGGGGAACTTCTTTACTCAGAGGGTGGTGGCTGTGTGGAATGAGCTTCCAGCAGAAGTGGTGGAGGCAGGATCGATTTTAACATTTAAAAGTAAAGTGGATAGGTATATGGACGTGAAGGGAATGGAGGGGTATGGTCTGAGTGCAGGTAGATGGGACTAGGGGAAAACAAATGGTCGGCACGGACTGGAAGGGCCGAGAGGGCCTGTTTCCGTGCTGTAATTGTTATATGGTTATATGTTATATGGTTATAGTGATCCAGGTATTTTATTAGGAAACGAGTTAAAGAATCTTTACCTCAAGGTAAGTGCAGCTCACTGATTAAATGATCAAGTGCAATGTCAATTTCCCCATTTATTTCCATTCCATACAATTTGTTCAAACTTATAATATTTACATATTTTTGGTTCAGGATGCCAATCTAAAAGCAGGAATTTGGTAAATTTCCTACAGAGAAATATTAGGAATATTGAATAACTTCATGCCTCATATTCTAAAGAGGCAGAATACTCTTTAATATACATCACTATCATTTGAAAAAGAAAACAAATCTCACAGGAGCCTCTTGGCAAACATCAATCCATTAAACTCCAGTTGCTATAGGC
Source organism: Okamejei kenojei (assembly GCA_035221665.1). Taxonomy (NCBI): domain Eukaryota; kingdom Metazoa; phylum Chordata; class Chondrichthyes; order Rajiformes; family Rajidae; genus Okamejei; species Okamejei kenojei. The sequence goes on along the minus strand of CM069133.1, from coordinate 132,937,604 downwards.
ATACTGTTCAATCGTAGCTAAATATTCTGGGGGATGAATGTATGATCTGTGTTCCTCTGACACGTGCAGCAAGTTTATTTTGGGAAGTCATGGCTGTGCACCCATGATTTTCCATCTGTGCAGAAAATTGGCTGCACGCCTGAATTTCCCTTCCATTGCATTTCCATTGTAAACATTGTATCATGGAGTAATCATCCTCAATGGTGTAGGTTCCTGCTTTTGAATTACCCTGAAGCATTTCACAGAATTACATGAATAAGTCTAGGGCCTAATGTTCTCTGTTTTAAAGAATTAACCAAGCTGAAGAGCATGAAAAATAGTAGGGCGACCTGTTGTTTGCAGCACATTATACTGCAAAATCTAACTGCCCCATTATCAACTATTCCCCAGAGCAACCCTGGCCTCAACCTATCACTCTTTGGCTTATCCATCCCTTCACCATCACTGCAACTTTAAATAAACGTATTTTTCTCTCTTTCACAGTTCTGACAAAGCCTTTAAAACTAAAACGTTAATTCTACTTTTCTTTCCACAGATTCTTATTGACGTGCTGAGTGTTTGCAGTATTTTCTGGTATTGGTTCCTAAATAAGAAGGTGATGGGAAACCTCTTTCAGGATAGATGATGCTATGGCTTGTGGTGAATCATTGTCTGTTGCTGTTGGGTAGGTACTTTCCAGGCATCTAACCCAATGATGATGAAGGAATAAAGATTTATCTTCATGTCAGGTTGATGTGCAACTTGAAGTGGATTTTCCAGTGCACCTGCCATCATTACCCACTGTGGAAACAATGGACCAAGGGTTACTACCCAAGAAGCCTCGCTGGCTGCTGCACACAGCATCTAAGGTGCACAGTGGAGAGAATATATACTGAGGGATGTGGATGGGTTGCCAACCTCAGAGGAACATACGAATAAAAGTGGAGGATGGGCCATTAGGTCCTTCAAGCCTGCTTTAGTATTCAACAAGTTTGAGGCTGATCTTCTATTTCACTTTCCACCCCTTTCCCTCGATTCAACTAATATCTAGAAATGCACCAGTCTGAAGAAGGGTCTCGACCAAAAGCGTCACCTATTCCTTCTCTCCAGAGATGCTGCCTGACCTGCTGAGTTACTCCAGTATTTTGTGTCCATCTTCGATGTATCAATCACCTCAGGCCTCCGAGGTAGAATATTTCTATGAGGCAGAGAATTCCAAAGGTTCATCATCCTTTTGCGTCAAGAAAATAACAAAAGTTATCTCAATCCTAAATGGCCTTCTCCTTACTTTGAAACTGTGATCCCCTGCTAGACTCCACAGCCAGGGGAAGCACCTCCCTGTATTAATCCTGGTTAAATTGGAGCAGCTAGGACTTCAAAATGGGGTTACATTTCAGGGTTGCTGGGAGATTTGGTCAAATTTGAATTACTCGCTGCAGAGCTGGGACAGGCTGCGAAGAGGTGTCAGAGTGTCTGGAGCTTGGATACAATTTGCAAGCAAAGAATGGGAAGCTCTGCAAACCCTGTCAATCTGGTGCAAAATGCATAGAATGGATTGAAAATAGTTGTAAATAATGGTGCAGAGTCTGACTTTGCCAAGTGTTGATTGGATGAAGTGTTGTGCTTTGTCTGGGTTTTCCGTTAATCAGGGTAAATGTTTCCAAGTTGACATCATCTCGAAGTCCGTAGTGAATACAATGTATTGAACTGTTGTATCATTGGGTTAGGGAAATGCCTGTTATGTATGGGGTTAATCGATATCTGTAATTGGGTTATTGAGGGACCACCCCCATATGGTTCGGCCCCTCGAGGCGCCGGGACATATAAAAGTCCGCGATCACGAGGCTCAGTGTCGATCTTCTGGAAGAGCGCTCAGGCCCGCATAAACTTCTTGGGTGCCTCTGTCTGAGCGAGGCCTAGAGGGCTTGAACAGGCAGTAGGTATGTTACAAAACTTACCTTTAGCGGAGCTTCAGTTCTGTCACTGGCCGTGTGCGTGACTTTGGCGCCTTGGGGGGGGGGCGGGGTTAAAATGCTGTTTTCCCTTGCCATCCAGAATTATATTTTCTCGGGGTGCGAGCTGTTGCTACAGATTTGTTCCGACTGCCGGTAAGTGACTTTTTGTTTTTTTTTTTAAATCGCCCGACTATTTCAGCGCTGCAGTAAAATAAAAATTAGCTCCTAATGCCGTGAACGCCGACAACGGGGACGGATTTTACGTAAGGTAAAGAAAATCCTTTACAGGTAAAGAAAATCCATTTATTTTTACATATAAACGTGCTTGTTTAGATGACCTTAATCAACATTTCATGTTGCAAAACGGTGATTTATTCCCCATACGAACCGGCAGTATTTTCCTGCCGATATGGGGTTTAAATTCACCGCAACCGCAACGTTCCAATCCATCGCGTTCCAGATAATCCCACTCGCAAGCTGATTTAAATGGCCATTACTTTACGGGCATTAAACACTAAATTCCTTCAATTTGGCCTCTAAATTAATGAAAATCGATTTAAAAATTATGTTATATTGTGAATTCTTGTGTGAATATTATTTGGACACTTAGGCTTTTAAAAAAATGTTAATATTTTCTTAAGAAATGGATAGATGTTTAGATCTAGTAATTGAATTTTGTAATTAGCTACAATTGGGTAACTAACTAATTTTATGCTTTAATTTCAGGTCATCCAAGTAAGATTGTTTCATATTAGTTTCAGAATGCTTCAATCTATAATAACTGAAAATTTCTTTCAGTTCTCTTAATATTTAAGAAAACTATGGGCTTTTGATTGTCCTCGATCACAACTTTTGTGTTAAGTCAATGGAAAAGCAATAGGGAACAAGATGCTAATTTCCGAGTATGAAAATAGCCATAACTTTTTTTAATACTGAAGATATGAAAGTGAATTAGGTGTCAAATTAAACTTTTTGTGCTTTATCTGATGGGATAAATTGCAGACTTGATTTTTAAAATCTCAAAATTTTGTAACGTTGCTACAGGCAGACGCGAGGATCGATCCCGCGATGGGATAGGTACAGTGTGTGATCTGTGACGCACTTTTGGTAAAATAAAATGTAGTTGTTTCAAGTGCTTGATTCAGTGTTTTTACTGAAACTAGACTGGGTGGAAGCTTAGAAACGAGCAATTATCGCCTGCATCTATCAAACCCTCTAGGAATTGTGCTTTTCAAAGGGGCCATCTTTCAATCTTTTAAATCTTTGAAAATGTAGCCCGAGCCTATTCAATCTCTCCTCATATGACAGTTCCACCAACCCAGGAACAAGCTTAATTAATCTTTATCACACTCCCTGTACAACAAATGTACAATTCCCTAAGTAAGCTGATCAACATTATACTAACCCCTCTAGGTGCTGTTTCCCTCAGGTCCCATATAACTGTAGTAAAACATCATTACTCTTGTATTAAAATCCTCTTGTAATGAATGTGATGTATTGCTGAAGTTCCTACCTCTGTAACTGTCTATCTTAAGGCCCTCTCCACTTCAGTTACCTCTTTTAAGACCCACGTTTTGATCATTTTTTAAATCATTGCTCTACTGCCTAATAATAAACTTTTCTTTGATAATGTTAATTGGAAATATTTTGAGGTGACTTTCTATGTCAAAGGTTCCTCAGAGTTACATCATAAATGCAAGCTGCAGTTCCTAGTTACCAGAAAACCCCAAGCACTGGTAATAGTAAGATTAAACGAGAACTTACCAGTTCGAAGTTTGATCGTTATTTTATGAGGAGTAACGATGAGGGATTACGTGAAGAAGCCCCGCCTGGCGCTGGAACGGCATACTTCAAAGCAGCGGTATGAAAAACACAGAACATAATAGCCGGAGTAAGATAGTAAGGCTCAACATAGATTTAGAACTACCAGATGATCATTTATTTTATGAGGGTCGGGAGTGGAGGCACGTAATCCCTCATCGTTACTCCTCAAAAATAACGATCAAACTTCGAACTGGTAAGTTCTCGATAATCTTACTATTTTACTTCGGAGTCACGTGAGTGACTACATGAAGATTTTGAAGCTTTCTGTGTTTTTTATGTCGTAGACTCCTTCCATACGACACTCTGGCTCACACAACACAGTAATGAGCAAAATAACACATTTTTTCCTCCAAACATTGCCTCAAGTTATGTGATAAATTATTTCACATTATAAAAGAATAAAAGTAATGCCCTTTCTATTGAAAGGCAAGTTTATCACAAAATATCAATTGATATATATAATTTGATGGTAGAGAACCCAACACTCCATGTCCAATCGTGACACAATGACTGATTTCATTTAATTTAATATTTATTTTACACCCTCCTGTGGCCTTGCATCTTTGCTCGAGTGGCTCATCCTGTGCTATTCCTGTAAATGTATCTACCTCCTTAACAGAGTAATTTTCCACATTTCAGTCTCTAGTTCCACTGAGTGTTATTCAATGTTTAACCATCTAGAATACATTTCTCTAGAACCATCAGTTTTACTGAAACCTAATGTGGTTTTTTGTGTGTAATAAGTAGTGCTGTCTCATTACCACAGAGACTCTTACTTACTTTAACATATTTCCTCAATGTTCACACATACACACAATTTAAGGCCGACAGGATATGCTTATAAGTTTACCTTGGTTTCAGCTCTTCTTGGTCTGCTTTGTTTGGTAAATTCATAAACATATATGATAATGTAATCTGTATCCACATACAATTATAACGTAATATTTAAGAGTAAAGTGGATAGGTATATGGACGTGAAGGGAATGGAGGGGTATGGTCTGAGTGCAGGTAGATGGGACTAGGGGAAAACAAATGGTCGGCACGGACTGGAAGGGCCGAGAGGGCCTGTTTCCGTGCTGTAATTGTTATATGGTTATATTTACAATGTTTGCACTCTTATCTTGATACTAAAATCATCAGCATTATTACTTTCAATGTTAACTTTTTTTTTGGTGTTTTTTTTGAATCATTGATAGAACTGGAGTCCATTGCCTAAGGCAATTCAGGACTATATTGATCTCCAGACTTATGTATTGCAATTTTGGACAGATTATATATATATATTCGTAAAATCCCGATATGAAAAGGGATATATATGTAGATATATATATATATGTGTATATATATGTGAATATGCAATCCACAAGAACTCACATATATCTAATATGACAAATAATTTTACTGTATACACAGACTTCCAATTTCTTATAAAATATTGTTTGTTTTTTTTTTCTTATTTCTGCAAATTATACATAATTATTTTATTGTTATGTTGTTATATTGGTTAAACATTCATAGACTTCTTTGACCATTAAACTATTGTAATGGTCTGATTAACCTGCAGATAGTCAAATTCATATTTTCATGTCATGGATGCCTTTGTACAACAATAAATTACTGCAACTATGAATCATCACAAGTGTTTCAACATCACTCAATATTTATGAAAACCATGAAGGATCCGTTTTGGACCACCAAAATGCCTCTGGCAGTGTCTTGCTATATTTTCATCAGACACTGCCCTATCAGACAAAAATGAGGAAACATAAAAGAACATTTTTCCTCATATAATTGAGAGAAAAGCATCCACCTTTCCTGTTCTTTGTTTACCCATGAAAACATTTGAAAGATCGGTTATTTAATCTGTATACAACCAGATTAATCGTAAGTAATCCATATTAATGACAATGTATTTTCCCCCCTTAAATGTTTGTCTGTGATAACATTGCCTCTTTCTTAGAGATAAACAGCTGGACTAAAACATTTTAGAATATGCCACATCTGTTTATTCAGATAATGACATGATTATTATTTTTACTTATCTTATGTGATTTAATATATGCCACAAACCGTGGTATTGTTCAACTTGATATGACATGGACACTTCCATAATAGAACAATCGATATTTAATCCATAATTCCTTATACTTCAATAATAATACAAATGTTTTGGAGAATTTCTTAGGACAATTCATTTGCATTTACCTGGTATTATTGTCCGTAGTCCCAACAAAGAGACGTATCAATAATCTTTATAAGAATAGATAATATTTTTATCTTACCCAAATATTCACAGAAGCTGTCCATCATCTGTTAATACTTGTTTTCAGCTTGCAACAGCTGCTAAGCCTTATAGTTGAAGCAACTTGTGAACCACTTTTTTTTTTTAATCCATTACTTTAATAATGATAATGTATTATTTGGTATTTGCATAAGCCTCACACAAAGGCATACATAAGCTTCTGTATTCCTTCTTTTGGAGCTTTTATTTACTCTTACCTATGCTCCTTTCCTAATGGAGGGACAAAGTATGTCAACAAAGCAATAAGACATATTTGTATCATGGAACAATTGTCCTCCTCTTATGGTGCTGAATTACTCCTAAATCCAGAATAGTAATTTATGAATATTTATGAATGCCTAAAACATAGGCCTTTATGTGATGGGTCAAGTCCTTGCCTTTCAACAGGCTTGTAATTGCAGCACTAATTTGCAGCTGACTCTAATTTAAATGTGATCAAGATAAACCATGACCATGTCCCCATTAGTGCAAGTACTGATCTTTTATCAGTGCAATTGTTCTTCCAGTATTCTGTTTAACAGCCTTAAACTGGATTTAATATTTTAGACAAATGTTTTAACTTGCACCGCTTGACCCATTTTAATTCATTTCAAGCACCTGTAATATTTGTTTAACACTTTGTTAATAACAACTGTATTTCAATATTGAAGGTGTTCCACTTTAATAAAATGTTCTTACACTGTGAAAGTGTATATAAAATGATGTTTTGTATGGTTTATACCATCACATCTGTACACTGAGGTAATTTATAATATATATATATATGTACGTACCACCTTGTTTATTGGAGTTTACTTTTTGGTGCAAACCTAAAATCAAATTTTTATGTTTTCTTATACAGGTGAACCAATCCTTTCTACAATTTTTTTAAATTCTTTTTTTATTTTTTATAGTCCTTAGTTATATTAAATTAATGATCATAATACACCTGTAATCCCCCACAATCGGAGGATTTTCATGAATTTATTTTTTAACAGTTGTTTGCACCTCTTCAACGTACTTCAAGCCTTCTTTTCCCCAATTATATGGGTTTGGCTATGTTTGATTATGTTTATTTATCATACTTCTGCCTTAGTTTTGATCCATTATCAAATCTTTATATTGGATCATAATTTTTTTTCCCCCCAAAGTTTAAAGACAATAGTCTGTTCTTTTGTAATCAATACTTTGAATATAATCATAAGGCAGGTTTTATTCCATAATAAATCAGGCGTTTAACATAACCTGATTTGTATTGATCTGCAAATCTAGAGTGCAGATTTGGTCCCAAATATTATATATTTCTCCCCATTGAGCTCCACAACTGATGGCAATTAATTTTACTTCAAATGTATTGGTCATTTGCACAATATTTTATTTGTTTTCCATTGAATGGAAATGCCATGCACCAGTTATGAAATACTTTTAAAATCGTATTTCCTTATATCTCATCTTATTGAGACATGGATATCATAACCGGATTCACCGTTGATATCTTTATAAAGTTAAAAGTTTTATCCATATTCTGCTGTTTCACCATAACAGCTTTGGTGAGGCCAATGATTTTTTTTTTTTTCCATATTTACTTTTCATGGCCTCACTCATACATTCAGGTATCAAACCTAGTACACTTCTATATATATTTTGTGCTGAAGTGTACTTTAATAAAACATAAAAAGTTTTTATTATTATTCTGCTGTTTTTAATCATAACAGCTTTAGTGAGAGACCAATTAATTTTGGTTTCCATGGTTATTTTCCATATTATACATATTATATATTATACATATATTATATATATATATACATATACACACACACAACACACATATATATATATACACATATATATATATATATATATATATATACACATATATATATATATATATATAATATGTGTGTGTAATATGTATATATATATATATATATATATATATATATATATATATATATGTATATATATATATATATATATATATATATGTATATATATATATATATATATGTGTGTGTGTATATATATGTGTGTATATATATATATGTGTGTTATATATATAATGTGTATATATATATATATGTGTGTATATATATATATAATATATATATATATATATATATGTATAATATATAATATGTATAATATGGAAAATAACCATGGAAACCAAAATTAATTGGTCTCCCCCCCCCCCCCGTGCCAAAAGTTTTGTGGAGCGACCTAAAAAATCTTTCTAACGTAATTTTTGACGGCCACCGGTATCGGAACCGGCTCCCTAATCTCCCGTTCCGATCGCTCCCCTTAGGACGTTCTTTTAAAACTCCGTTGTCTTCCAACTTTTTTTATTTTATTTTTTTTCCTTTTAAATTAGTTTCAATACCAGCCACGGAGTTTTTTAGACCCTGAAAATGTTTTCCACTGCACTTACCTGCGGGCCATACCTACCGCTGTCGAGGAGCTGCCTCTGCAGCTCTTGCTCTGCCGTCAGCGTCGACGTAATGCCGTTCCAGCGCCAGGCGGGGCTTCTTCACGTAGTCACTCACGTGACTCCGAAGTAAAATGAGAACGGATGAATATAAATAAACCAAATGACACAAGGTGCTGGAGAAACTCAGCAAGTCAGGCAACATCTCTGGAGAACACGGATAGGTGACGTTTCTGGTTGAGACCCTTCTTCCATTAGAACATAAGTAGATGGACAGCTAAACCGTGCTTCCCTTCTGGTGTACAAATATACCATAGATGGGGTCAGGATGCTATTATTGATCCTGGCAATGGTAGATAAAGATAATTTGGAGCAGGGAGGTGGTGATAACCTGGCTTCCTATATTTATTCAGTCTACGGAAAATGCAGCCCTCAGTATGGAAAGTGAATTTAGGTGGGACAAGTTAATTAGGCAGGTAAGGTGGGAGTAGAATTGTCCTGTTGTGTCATTTGCTAAAGTGATGACTGTTCACAAAAACGAAGAAGAGGCCATATTCCAACTCAATATTACGAAAAGGTGTGGGCAGCATATTTTAATTAATTGGCCTGCACTCATTGTTTTGTATTGTACTCACTGTGTTCTTTTTTATAATGATTTCAATTTTTAAGTACTTAGATGTGTTTTCCATTTCATTCTGTTGAAACATGCAGGTGTTTATTTCACCTGATGTGCCAGATCTCCCACTCACCATTTCCACCCACACTGGGAGTGAAGTGGAATGAATGCAGAGAGCTGAATAATGTTTTTTTTTTCCACAGTTCGAACCCGTGTCCTCGCTCCTCTCTTTCCTCAGTCAAACACCACAACTAAACCAGTTTTCACTAAGCTTTGATCTGTATTACCTTTGAGTAAAATGTGTTAAAAAGAACAGTTAACCACCAAAAAGAAGCTGGTTATTGGACTAATAATGCAGGTTTCCAGACCACAGATGAATTCAAATCTTACAACGTTAACTGGAGAACTGAAGTTCAAGTAATTAAACTTTTTTTAAATATTCTAGTTAACAATGATCATGAAACTACCAGATTGTCATTAAAAAAAAACTCAATCTGTCACTACCATTGCAGGAAGTAAAATTACTACCCTGTGTTAATCTGTTCTGCTATTTATTCCACCAAACGTGGTTGAATATTAAACAACATTGGAGGAATATTAAACTGTTACGGCCTCTTAATGTGGGGCAATTGGGGATGGACAATAATTTGTTGGCATTGGTAGTGATAGACACAGGAAAAGGATATATGTGGGATATATATATAATATAGACACATCCTGGAATAGAAATGGTATTGCTGCTGGCTGACAAGGTTCCCTGCAAATGCTATCTGCTTGGCCTGAAACAAAAGGAATTTTCTTTCATGTAATGACGTTCCCAGATCAAGACCCAATAATCAAGGTCAGAGCATCCTAGTTGAAAAAGGTGGAGGTTTATGTGGGAGCAACCTTCAGGTTTTTCAAGATGATTTTAAAATAATTGACGTGGCACACCTCAGTCTGAGTCATGGGAATGGTTCACAGACATTAATAGTGTCGTGCCTGATCCACTGGGCACATTAACCAGATATTCCGGTTATATCTTTAATCTCACCACACTGTTGAGTGGGCAACATTCCAGCCTGACGATTGTAGAGTAGGAAAATAGGAAGTTCCATTGTTTTCCATCTTTGGAATAGAACGATTTTATAATGTGAGAAAGAACAATGGGTTTTGGTTGCGAGACAGTAACAGGATAGGGAGGAAGGAAAATTCAATCAAGTTCTGCCCTCACATACCACAGAATGGAAAAAAGTCTGCCCCTGCCCTCTTTGCGGTGGGATTGGAAATATATAAAGAGATTCAAGGGTGTCATGTGAATTAAATATCTGAGACAAAAATGTAATGGTCTAGAAACAAAGAAATCATTTAAAAGTGCAAATATCATAGAGGAGGGAAATAAATCAACTGCAACAATTAACTTAAGGTTGGCCAGTAGTTATTATTTTATTCATTTTGTGAGGTATGAGCATTATTGCAAATTACAGTTTCCATTGTCCATTTTTGAGAAGTTGGTGGCAGCCACCTTCTTGAATCATTGCAGTCCTTGCAATGAATGTTTTCCCACAATGTTTTTTGGGAGTAGTTCCAGGATTTAGACCCAGCAGAACTGGAAAGCAACCTGCAGGTGACAGGATTGATCCTCTGATTTTCACGAGGATTAGGGATAAGCTAGCCTAGTATGGCAGCATTCTCGTTCCAGACTCAGCCAGTGCTGCTATCAGGCCAGTCTTGAAGTCCTCGACCCAGATATTCTGTGCTGACTCTACTTTCAATGCTTCTTCAAGTACTGTTCAACATAGAGGAGAACTAATTCATCAACTGAAATATTATTATAGAGGTATTGAAGACGACCTTTGGATTCTGGTAACTTAACCACTGCATCACCACTGCTCCTGCTTAGTTAAAGTAGACATGAGAGCAAACACAAGACTGCAGAAATGAAGACTAAATTCTTGGTCACACATGGTATCATTGGCATGCATCTAGCACCAAAAACCTCAGATTTAGTGCTTTGTATAATTTTATGTTCACAAATATATTAAAAAGACCAGCATTATAAAGCAAAATTCACAAACTCAAAGATATTCAATGGCTTTACACCTAATAGTTTTGGAAGAACTCAATGTACTAACATTTTGTAGTGTGGGTCTCAAATCTCTGAAACGTAAATACACTTATTAATGGGGAACAGAGAGAATAAACCACTACCTCGTGAATAAACACTCCCAATGTGGTCCTGGCTTATCCTAGCAGCTAAGTCTTTGCCTCTGTGTGTGGGTGCAGTCCTTTGCTGTCCGTGGGCAGGAAGAGGCACTGAATAATTATGACCGTGAACTTGCCCAAATTCTCACATATCGTTCATTTATATCCTTCAAAATGGGTGTGTACAAATCTGCCATTCTCATCCAGCCTGGCCTGAGATGACTCCAGATCCACCCTATGTGGTTGGTTCTTAACTGCTCTTTGATATAGTCCAGCAAGACATCCAGTTGTACCCATGCAAAAACAAAGGAATAAAACTGAATGGATTATCTATCATCCATTAAGGATGGGAGATCCAGGAGACTGGTATATAAACTGCGAGCTATCTCACGAACGAGTTAAGAAGAGGCTGGGAGAGGAAGGTTAAGTTGTGACCAGTAGAATAGAACAGTGAACGGTGGCAAGTTGAACTGGACTTTCGGATGCCTTTAAAAAGGAGTCTCACAATGATTATTGGAAAATTTTGAGTGCTTAGTGTTGGACAGATGGAAGATTGGATAATAATAAGTAAATGAAAAATAGGATGAAATGGGCCATCTTCAGGTTGGGAGGCTGTGACTAATGCTGGGCCCCAGTTGTTCACAAACTATATCAGTGACTTAGATGAGGGCTTCAGGTGTCCAAATATTCAGATGACATTAAACAATTTTCCAGAGTGGGCTGTGAAGAAGATGCAAGGATTAAGGGTGATGGAGGAGCTGAAAAAAATTCACATTAGTCAGGAAATGGTGTTGGGTAGACTGATGGGACTGGAGGCTGATAAATCCCAGGGTCTGATGGTCTGCATCCCAGGGTGCTCAAGGAGGTGGCTCCACAAATCATGGATGCATTGGTGATCATTTTCCAAATTTCTATAGATTCTGGATCCGTTCCTGTGGATTGGAGGGTAGCTAATGTTATCCCACTTTTCAATAAAGGAAGGAGAGAGAAAGCAGGGAATTATAGAACAGTTAGCCTGACATTGGTGGTGGGGAAGATGCTGGAGTCGATTATCAAAGATGTAATAGCGGCGCATTTGGATAGCAGTAACAGGATCGGTCCAAGCCAGCATGGATTTACGAAGGGGAAATCATGCTTGTCAAGTCTTCTGGAGGTTTTTGAGGATGTAACAATTAAAATGGAGAGCCAGTAGATGTAGTGTATCTGGACTTTCAGTAAGCCTTTGATAAGGTCCCACACAGGAGATTAGTGGGCAAATTAGAGCACATGGTATTGGGAGTAGGGTATTGACATGGATAGAAAATTGGTTGGCAGACAGGAAACAAAGGGTAGGGATTAATGGGTCCCTTTCAAAATGGCAGGCAGTGACTGGTGGGGTGCCGCTAGGCTCGGTGCTGGGACCGCAGCTATTTACAATATACATTAATGATTTAGTACAACGAGACTTGGGTGTCCTTGTACATCAGTACATCAGTAAGCATACAGGTACCCCTATTATGGGAAACTTTTAAAGCGTATCTTCGGGGAATTATGATATCCTCTCAAGCATTTTATAATAAAGAGAATCGGAGGGAACAACAGGCATTGGAAAAGGAGATCAAACAATTAGACACAGAAAACGCTGTTAACCCAACCATAATAAAATCTTTGCATTGAAATATAAATTAAATAAAATACAGTCAGACCAAGTTGTAAAACTATACCAATATACTAAACAAATACAATTTGAATTCGGAGATAAACCATAAAAATTATTAGCTCGTCAATTACGAAAATTGGAAGGAGAAAAATTAATCCATAGGATTACATCAGACAAAGGGGAATTATTAGTACAAACTAAGATATAAATGAGAGATTTTTGCAATATTATAAAAATTTATATTCAGCCAAAACAACAGAAAATCGAATAGGAGTAGACACATTTAAAAAAAATTGTAATCTAAAAGGACTGGATTCAGAAAATAGAGAATCACTCAATGCTGAAATAACTACTAAAGAAATCGAAGAAGCTATTAGGTCATTAAAAAATGGTAAAACTCCAGGACCGGATGGTATTGGATCAGAATTTTATAAAACATTCTATGATTTGATAGCTCCACATTTGAAGACACTTTATGAACACATTTATGCACAACAGAAGTTACCAGAAACATTAAATGAATCTATTATAACACTTATACCTAAATTAGATAAAAATCTGGATGATCCAGGGTCGTATAGAGCTATAGCTCTTTAAATACTGATCAAAAAATATTAACTAAAATACTACACAAAGACTAAAATACAGGATTAAAAAGTAATTCATTCAGACCAAACAGGAATTTATACCAAAACGATACTCCTCAAACACCTGAGAAGATTATTCAATATTATATACTCGAAAAGAAAGGGGGGGGGGGGTCATTAATAAAGATCTATCAATTATTTTGTTGGATGCAGAGAAAGCTTTCGATCAGATTGAATGGTTCTTATTTATTTTCGGTTATGGAAACTTTTCAGTAGGGAGAGAAGTTTATAACATGGGTTAAGCTACTATATGCCAAACCAACAGCTAGAATATTAATAAATCAAATGTTAACAACTACATTTAATTTATTCCGTGGCTGTAGACAAGTTTGTCCTTTATCTCCACTACTGTTTGCACTGGCAATTGAACCATTAGCTCAGCGCGTCAGATTACATCCTAAAATATATGGGTGTGAAACCAAAAAAAATTGAAAATAAAATCTCTTTATACGCAGATGATGATGTATTACTTTATATTACAAAGCCGGAAATTAGTATTCCTAACTTATTAGATTTAATCTCAATTTGGATTGATTTCAGGATACAGAATTAATTGGAATAAAAGTGAACTTATGCCAATAATGGGAAACAACTCACATATATTACAACAATATCCTTTTAAGATAGCAAATGAAAAAATCAAATATCTTGGAATTCATGTAACAAAAAGATATGATTCTTTATTTCCCACCCCTTTTGAATAAACTACTTAAGAATATCCTATATTGGAAAACATTACCTATTTCAATGCTAGGTAGAATTAATGCGATAAAAATGATTTTTCTTCCGCAATTACTATACCTGTTTCAACTGATCCCGATATATCTTCCTAAAATTTTTTTTAAGAAAGTGGACTCTATAGTTACCAACTTTATTTGGGATTATAAGAGCCATAGAATAAATAAAAAATATCTATGTAAATCAAAAATAAATGGAGGTTTTGCATTGCCCAATTTTATGTTTTATTATTGGGCAGTTAATATTAAAAATATGAACTTTTGGTTGGAAGAAGTAGATAAACAACCAAACTGGTTAAAAATGGAAAAGGAAGATTGTTCACCTTTTGAAATTAGCTCGATTTTATTTGCTAATACTAAAATACGTTAAAAAAGTTATAGAGGAAATCCAATAGTAGAAAGTGGCATACATATTTGGAAACAATTAAAGAAAACATTAAAATTAGAAAGTATATCACTGGCTCTTCCCATTGCAAATGACATCACTTTTAAACCTTCAATGATGGATAAAGGTTTTTTTAAATGGAAGAACTATGGAATAAATAAGATGGGTGATCTCTATAGGGAAAGTTTATTCCTTTCATTTCAGGAATTATAACAAAATTATGGATTACACTCAAAAGAGTACTTTAGATATTTACAAATTAGAGACTATGTTAAATCAAACACACAGGATTTTAGAAATAGAAAGACTGGAATTTAGGATGAGAGGTGATCTCACGGAAACATATAAAATGAC
Source organism: Okamejei kenojei (assembly GCA_035221665.1). Lineage (NCBI taxonomy): Eukaryota > Metazoa > Chordata > Chondrichthyes > Rajiformes > Rajidae > Okamejei > Okamejei kenojei. The sequence goes on along the minus strand of CM069133.1, from coordinate 132,922,581 downwards.
TAGACTAAGTGGGACCCGTTGGGTCCCATGTTCACACAACGCAATATTCCACCTCTCCACCAATTCCAATATTGGTGGCGTGTGGGGGGGCTTTCTGGAGCGCTGGTATGGGTTCTTGGAGTGGTAGCTCAGTCCCACAAGCCTGATGTGCTGGCAGCTCACTCACGGCTGGTGGGCTGGCAGTTGACTCATGGCTATTCCTTGAAATTCCATTTCAAGCAGGGTGTAAGGCCACCAAATTCAAATCCATTTTCCTACCATTTCAAGCAGGGTGCAAGGCCAAATTCAAGTGCAGTTTCTTACCACTTTGAGCAGGGTGCAAGGCCACCAAATTCAAGTGCAGTTTCATACTACTTCAAGCAGGGTGCAAAGCCACCAAATTCAAGTGCAGTTTCATACCATTTCAAGCAGAGTGAAACCACCATAAAACCACACAAACACCAAACACACAGTTCAGTAGCCATTCATTGTGTTCAGTTTATTCACAGCTCAGACAGAGTCGTGACCTCTCCCTCCCCCATCATGCAGAGACTGAGCTACACCCACACTTCAGGGTTTTAAAACCCCTCCCCCTCCCACCGGAAAAGGTGTGGCCTTCATGACAGGAGAGAGATTCTCAACATTTTTTAAACACTAGTAACACTTTTATTTTTCATTGATGGGAAGAATCCTCCGCACCTGCTGAGTGGAGGGGGACTGAGTAAGATGGCCAAAAATCACAGCCGTAAGTGGTAGCGTTTTATCTAAAATCAATATACAGTGCAAACAGGAAATTAGCCAAAGCCCCCAAGCCACCATTTTCAGTGGTGCCTCTTCACTTCAGGCTAAAGCCCCAAGCCACCATTTGCAGGCAGTGCCTTTTCACTTCAAGCCAAAGCCCCCAAGCCACCATTTGCAGCAGTGCATTTTCACTTCAAGCCAATGCACCCAAACAAACATTTGTAGGCAGTGTCTTTTTACTTCAAACTGAAGATCGTACTACGATGTCTTTATGTCTTAAGTACTTTTATTAAACACACTGCATACATAGCCCTGGCTGTACGTGGTCCGTCACGAGCACTAGAGAGGGAGCTAGGGGCGTGCGGGTTACAATTATACTGACTGCTGTGGGAGTGATTAGCATGGACATCATGCTGGCAATTAAAGGTGTACACACAAGCATCTACAAAACTAACCATATTTTCATTTTCAAACCACATTAAGGGCACTCACACTTGAGTAGACATGTGTCCAGTGCTATTCAGAGATCAGAGAGACGTGACCCTCTTGTTCCTCCATCTTGCAGAGACTGAGTGAGGCACACCACTTCCTGGTTTTATAGTCCTCCCCTCCCTCCAGCAGGGGCAGCAGAGAGAATGGGGAATTTGTTAAAAACATTAATATCTCTCTGTTTTTTCATTGATGGGAAAAATCCTCTGGTCCTGGAAGGCAGAGGGGGGCTCTGTGTGAGCTGGCCAAAAATGATGGCCGTAGGTGGTGGCGTTCTCTCAGAAATCACAGCACAGCGAGCCAAAACTGGTCAAGATCAGACTTTTAGTAATATAGATTAAGGGATTGTACACGCTAGATGCAGGAAATATGTTCCCGATGCTGAGGTCATCCAGAACCAGGGGCCACAGTTTTGGATTAAGGGGTAGGCCATTCACTACTGAGATGAGGAAAAACTTTTTCACAGCAGAAAACTAGAAAGCTGGAACATTTTTATAATGGTAACAGATGGAAGAGTGTTTGCGCTCAGAAAATCTGGGACATCCTTGTGCAGAATCTAAGCACACACAGACGCACTGACCACATACCCACACACGTGTACATGTACATGTGCATGTGCGTGTGCATGGCTGCATTAGAAATAGTAGCAGGAAAAGACCATTTAGCTTCTTACACAAGCTCCACTTTCCAAATGGATCATGGCTAATATTTAAGGTCAGTGTAATTTTCCTGTGCTAACTCCAAATCCCTGATTTTCTTAATATCCAACGATCTATTGTTCGCTAATTTAAAGATACTCAATGACTGAGCATCAACATAAATTAATTCTCATTTTAGTCCTGAACTGCTGGTCCTGTATTTTGAGGTTACGACTCCTGGTTGTCGACATCTGAACCAGAGGAACCCCTTCATTTCTCCTATAAACCTCTTATGAAGTTTGTATGTTTCAATTAGTTTGTCAATAATTCTTCCACTCAAGCAAACATGCGTCCTCTTCAACAACTCTCCACCCAAGTTAAGTTTCACCTACATTCAAGGACATTGGTCCCTCCAACACCAACACTTTTCAACCAGTTTCCCTTATCCCAGTCTGAAGAAGGGTCTCCACCCATTCCTTCTCTTCAGAAATGCTGTCTGTCCCACTGAGTTACTCCAGCTTTTCGTGTCTGTCTTCAGTCAAACCAACATCTGCAGTTGCTTCTTACACTTTTCAACCAGTTACCATTTAAACCAGCCACCTCTCTATTTGTTTCTCTCAATGCCATTTTCTTTTTTTTTAACTTTTGCATCAGGGATCCATGTTAATTTTTGAGATTTTTTCCTCCCTTATCTGAAGAAGCTTTTATGGTTTGTTATGATGTTTCTGGTTCATTCCCATATTCTAATACTCTATTTAGCCTTACTTTTACCTCTGCCTACCTTTGATGAATTCTGAAAACTTCACAGATCTCACCTCGATTGCTCTTTTTGGTGAAATTATAGATCTTTTTTTCTTTGATCCAATATATTTGCTCTTGTTAGCCATTCTTGGACCACTTTTAGAAGTTATGCCTTAAAGTGATGTGTGTTGTGAACTTTACATTAAACCTTTGTTTGTCTGCTGTCACGTAATCTGCCAATCCACCATAACAGAACCATGCCTTGTACCTTCATGGTTTAATAATCTTAATATGAAATTCTCTCACACTATAATCATTGCTCCCCGGGGATTACTTAATTACAAGATTATTACCGGAAATTAATTATTTCCGACTGCACAACATAAGATCTAAATTAGCTGACTCCCTTGTTGGAATCTCCATTTATGGATCTAGAAAAACATTTTGTATATTCTCCACATGATCATCCTCCATACTATTACCAGTGGTTTATATAGATTAAAGACCCTATGGTGACTGTAATTACTAGTCATTTAGGTTGATTAAAGATCCCATGATTTGACTGGTATGATCCTTATTATTTGTTCATCTAATTTCCTGATTTATAAATGTATGATCACAACTGTTAGTGGCTTACAGCTAAATGCCATCGACAGTTTCTCATTCTTGCTGTCCATTACCTCCACCCTGACTAATTTTCATTTTGATCCTTTGTCCCTTCAACCTGGATCCAATTATTTAATATCAGCAACTCCCCCCGCCCCCCCCACCCTTTTTTTCCACTTTTGCCCATCTCTTGTGAATGTTAAGTGTCCTACAACACCCAATTCCAACCAATTTGCAGCCACTGTAAAAGGTCTTGACCATTAATTTCCAATATATCACCTTGTTATCTATGCTGAATGGCATTAGGTGAATGGTCTTCAATTTTATCTGTTTACTATACCAATACAACCCATTCTCCAATGCAATATTCCACCATTGTGTGGGAGAGGTGGTGGTGTGGGGCGGTGGGGGTGGTGGTGGGGGGGGGGGGTGGGGGAGGGGGATGGTGCGTGGGGTGGTGGTGTGGGGGAGGGGTGGTGTTGGGAGAGATGCCGGTGTGGAGGAAGGGCGTGGTATGGGAAGGGGTTGTGGTGTGGGGAGGGGGTGGTGTGGGTGAGGAGGGGGTGGGTGAGTGCGGGGTAGGGTTGTGTTGCGGGAGAGAAATTAGGTGCAGGAGTAGGCCATTCGGCCCTTCGAGGGGTGGTGGTGTGCGCGGAGAGGGGTGGTGTGGGGTGGTGTGGGGGGATGGGGGTGTGGGGGAAGGAGGGGGTGGGTGTGGGGGGGAAGGGGTGTTGTGGGGGAGGAATGGGGAGTTGTGTGGGGGGGAGGTTTATGTGGGGGAGAGCTGGTGTAGTGGGAGGGGGGTGGTGTGGGGGGAGGGTTGGTGTAGTGGGAGGGGATGTTGTGGGAGGGGTGGAGTGGGGGGGGTGGGGTGGGGTGGGGTGGGGGGGAGAAAGGGGTTTTGTGGGTGCGTGGGGAGGAACGGGGAGGGATAAAGGGGGTGGTGTGGGTGTGGGGAGGAGGGGAAGGGGAGAGGGGACACGGGGGGGGTTGGGGGAGGGGGGGTGGGGGGGGAGGGACTCCACTCAGCGGCCACCGGCCGCGGCACCACACAGCACCTCGCGACTCCACACAGCGGCTTACCCGACTCCACACAGCGGCTTACCCGACTCCACACAGCGGCTTACCCGACTCCACACAACGGCTTACCCGACTCCACACGGAGGCTTACCCGACTCCACACGGCGGCTTACCCGACTCCACACAGCACCTCCCGACTCCACACAGAGGCTTACCCGACTCCACACGGCGGCTTACCCGACTCCACACGGCGGCTTACCCGACTCCACACGGCGGCTTACCCGACTCCACACGGCGGCTTACCCGACTCCACACCGCGGCTTACCCGACTCCACACAGCGGCTTACCCGACTCCACACAGCGGCTTACCCGACTCCACACAGCGGCTTTCCTGACTCCACACAGCGGCTTTCCTAACTCCACACAGTGGCTGTCCCAACTCCACTCTTGCAGACTCAATCAGCATGGCTTGTTTACTCAGCCCCACCTCCGGGATTTATTCTCGAGCAGGTGCCGGAAGGAGCGTTACCTTCATGGCAGGCGAGAAGACCAATCTTCTGATCTCACGATTTTTTAAACCTTCAAAACATTTCTCATGTTTCACCGATCGGAGCAGAGGAGAGCGATGGCGAAAAATCCTAGTGATATACGGTAGCGTTTTTGCGCAAATTTAATTACAACGCAGACTGGAAGTGGTCAATATAAGAGATTTAGTAATAGTATAGATCATACATCTCTGGTTTGAATGTACTAGTTCTGTCCCTTAATTCTCATGTCATTCCCTCTTGGTACTCTGATTTTGATTAATCTGATCCTTCTGATACCTTCAGATTATCATTACCCACTTCACTCCTCTGCGCCACCCTATTTAAAAAAAAACATTCTAAATTTCCCTTGACTTGAACCCTCCTCCAGCAATTTAGTTTTAAAACTTTCCACATGTAAACCTGCTGAAAACAGGTTGGTTTAGTGGGTTGTTCAGTTTATTTCTGGAATGGCATGTGGCCTGGCTGGGCATGTATATCCAGAAACAAAATAACACCAACGCTAAGACATTGTATTATCTTACTTTCCATGTTCACCAGAACCAAGCAGTGAGGATTTGGCATCAGCCTTCACCATAGCTAAGACGACCAGATGTGGATGTTTCACAGGCTCATGCATCACTATTGCTAGTGACCATCTCTCTGTGTAAAAAACAACAAAGTTTTTTCAAAATGTTGAAAACTATATTTTGCACACTGTATCATACTCCTCACTTTATCTATTGTACCAGAGTTTGAGTTGATTGCATTTGGTTTTGTTTAGAGATATAGCACAGAAACAGGTCCTTAGTTCGGCCCACCAAGTCCGCCATGACCAGCGGTCCCTGCACTTTAACACTATCCTCCATACACTAGGGACAATTTTACATTCATACCAAGCCAATTAACCTATACACCTGTACGTCTTGAGTGTGGGAGGAAAGCAAAGATCTTGGAGAAAACCCTCGCGGTCACAGGGAGAATGTATAAACTCCGCACAGTTCAGGCAGCACCCGTCATCGGGATAGAACCCATTGTCTCCGGTGCTGTAATGCCCTTGTCCCACTTAGGAAACCTGAACGGAAACCTCTGGAGACTTTGCGCCCCACCCAAGATTTCCCTGCGGTTCCCGGAGGTTTTTGTCAGTCTCCCTAATGGTCGAAAGTGGTTTCTGCTTCTTCTATGTTCTGACGATTAATTAAAAAAATTCGAAACCGTCCGCGACTAAAAATAGGTTGCCATTTTAAAAATCGGTAATTTTTTAGTCGAAGCCGGTTGCGATGTTAGTTGAAGGTGGTTGCCGGAGGTTGCTGGTAGTGGAAGGCAAGACTTTTTTTTCACCCAGTTTTATTCCACCAGGGAGGTCTTACCTTCCACTACCTGTAACTTCCGGCAACCACCTTCAACTAGCATCGCAACCGGCTTCAACTAAAAAATTACCGATTTTTAAAACGGCAACCTATTTTTAGTCGTGGACGGTTTTGAATTTTTTGAAATAATCGGCGAAACATAGAAGAAGCGGAAACCACTTTCAACCATTAGGGAGACTGAGAAAAACCTCGGGGAACCGCACGGAAACCTTGGGTGGGGCGCAAAGTCTCCAGAGGTTTCCGTTCAGGTTTCCTAAGTGGGACAGGGACATTAGGCAGCAACTCTACCGCTACACCACTGTGGCACCCAGAATATATTGTATACTGAATATATTGTATTATCTGCTTTTCACTGTACCTCGGTACACACGACAATAAAAATGAATCGAAACCTAAAAAGTGATGACTTGGTAATCATAGAGGATTGTAACTATTCAGAATTGTATGGGAACAGGAAATAACACTCTGCTTTTATCCTCACTGACACAGGATTTGTATCTGCTCCATATTGCTCAGCTGAAAATCTCTCTCAACTGGTTATAAAGGTCTCAGATGAAATTAGCAATATTTATTTTAGATTAGTTTGTTGCCTGAACAGTTTATCTGTTCACACACGCTGGCAACTTTTCTAAATTGTACTTAAAATACATTTCAGAAGAAAATAGTTTGTACTTTGCTACTCATTTGATGCACTCACATATTTGTGACAATATCTTCTGCAATGGTGAACAAAATGTTCTGAAATAAATTCAATTGTTTGCCCTAAAGAAATAAAGGAAATAAACAATTAGGTTTACGCAGCACTTTCCATAACTTGATGATGTTTCGAATCATTTCACAGTAGATGTACTCAATATGCCATGCAGCATCTGTAGAGAGAAAATTAGAGTTACTGTTTCAGGCTGATGATCGTTCAAATTCTAAGGAAAAGTCATTGACCTGAAACATTATCTCAAGTTCTCTGTCCACAAATAATCCATGTGCTACTGATACTTACAGATAGTTGGTTTTTATTTCAAAGTTGGAGCACCTGCAAAATACTTTTTGAAATGGTTTCTGTTGTAATGTAGAAATCGTAGCAGCCACTTTGTACACTCCCTAAAGGCAACAGTGCAATAATGACCAGATAACATTGCAGCTTCTGCAGTGCAGTGCCACCTAACTGCTCCTTTATTCCTACCGGTTCCCCAGGGTGGTAATTATTTCAATACATGGTTGGTGGGTTTTCCACAGTATTCCCATGTACAAGGGGTGTCCCAGCAGTAGAGTTGCAGCCTTACAGCACCAGAGACTCTGGTTCGATCCTGACAACGCGTGCTGTCTGTACGGAGCCCGTGACCACGTAGGTTTTCTCCGGGTACTCTGGTTTCCTCCCACACTTGCAGATGCTAGAGAATCGAGGGTTACACAAAAAGCTGGAGAAACTCAGCGGGTGCAGCAGCATCTAAGGAGCGAAGGAGATAGACGACGTTTCGGGTCGAGACCCTTCTTCAGACATATAGGTGTGTGGGTTAATTGGCTTTGGTAAAAATTGTAAAAGGTCCCTATTACAGTATGGAAGATAGTGCTTGTATACAGAATCTGCTGGTCGGTGCAGAATCCGTGGGCCAAAGGCCTGTTTCCACTGTTTTTCTAAACTAAACTATCTCTAAACTAAACTGAAAAGAGGGGTTCAATTTGGGGAAGTGTATTTAGTTGGTGCATGCTCAGGGGATCCAGATCAACGCTGGTAGTCAAGGAGTCTACAGCAACATAAACACTTGCTCATCTGCCAAAATACCTTGCTGTAGACTATAGATCACCGATGTAGGCAGTGGGCTCTTGGCTAACTGGCAATACTATGGGCCTAATGTAGGATATTGGATCCTGCTGGAAGCTACGGGATTCTGCAGTTGTCTATAGGATGGGGCTCCACAGTATGTTACCCAACTCTGACACATACAATGGAAACTTGCCAAAGGATTGCTCAAACTTTGCTGGAGGGTGAGGGATTTTTCATGTATCTCTGATGTAGGTCATGGGACTCTGTTGTAATACGTGGGTCTCTGCTGTAGGCTTGGATTGCCACACACCAAGGGATTCCAGACTATGGCTTGCTGCAGAGAGCCACATGATCCTGCAATGCACCCTGGATACTGTTGCAATATAACCATAGTCAGCAACCCTTGTGCAGAAAAAACACTTTTACAACATGTTTGTAACATTGGGGCTTATAACAATTAAATACCCCTTCCAATATATATGGGAGCAATGTACTGGGTCACCTACATCAGACACTTTTATGTAAATTGAGTAAAATACCTTCTTGGAAAGTACTTGCCTTATTCCTGCTTGCATTCAAAAGCAAACAGGAAATCACTGAAGGTTAGATCACATTAGAGCAGAGGTTGGCCAGCTTGTTCTGTACAGAGGCCGAGACGCATGTCTGTGAGTGGATGGCAGGCCACATCTCTCACGTGTACACATGGATCCCGCCCCCATCCTGCCCTGGATGGCAGGCATCAAATCACGTGTTCACAGAAGGTAGACAAAAAACAAAGATCGACATAGTGCTCGATGATTTTTGGACAAAAATGCTGGAGAAACTCAGCAGGTTTCTCCAGCATTTTTGTCTACCTTCGATTTTTCAAGCATCTGCAGTTCTTTCTTAAATGTGCTCACGGAAGGTGCGTGGCCGTGCCTGCGGCTTTGCGCATGATGCGGTTCGGCAAGAGCGCGGCTACACCCGGCCGCTGCTCAGGGTGCCCGGCTGCTGCTCGGGGTGCTCGGCGGGCCTGATGATTATGGGGAAAAAAATCCGCCTGCGGGCCGGATGTTTTCAGGTCACGGGCCGCAATTGGCCCAGGGGCCATAGGTTGCTGACCCCTGTAGTAGAGTTTAGAGATAGAGCACGGAACAGGCTCTTCGGCCCACTGAGTCCACACCAGTGTACACCCTAGGGACAATTTACAATTGGACTGGCATTACATTACTTTCAGTAGTCACTTCCATACCAATTCTGAATGGATGAAAAATGGACAACCCCATTCCGAAATGAAAGCAGGTGATTGGAATTAGGGTAATTAAATGCAAATCCAACAAGGTGGGCAGCATCGGTGCCCTGGTGAGCCCGCACCTGGATTATTGTGTGCAATTTTGGTCTGTTAATTTGAGGAAGGACTATTGCTATTGAAGGAATGCAGCGTAGGTTCACCAGGTTAATTCCCTGGATGGCGGGACTGACATATGATGAAAGAATGGGTCGACTGGGCTTATATTCACTGGAATTTATAAGGATGAGAGGGGTTCTCATAGAAAATATACTAAATTCTTAAAGGATTGGACAGGCTAGATGCAGGAAAAATGTTCCTGGGATGTCAGGACTGTCTTATGAAGAAAGACTGGATAGACTCGGTTTATACTCTCTGGAATTTAGGAGATTAAGAGGGGATCTTATAGAAACTTACAAAATTCTTAAGGGGTTGGACAGGCTAGATGCAGGAAGATTGTTCCCGATGTTGGGGAAGTCCAGGACAAGGGGTCACAGCTTAAGGATAAGGGGGAAATCCTTTAAGACCGAGATGAGAAAGACTTTTTTCACACAGAGAGTGGTGAGTCTCTGGAACTCTCTGCCACAGAGGGTAGTTGAGGCCAGTTCATTGGCTATATTTAAGAGTGAGTTGGATGTGGCCCTTGTGGCTAAGGGGATCAGAGGGTATGGAGAGAAGGCAGGTACGGGATACTGAGTTGGATGATCAGCCATGATCATATTGAATGGCGGTGCAGGCTCGAAGGGCTGAATGGCCTACTCCTGCACCTAATTTCTATGTTTCTATGTTTCTATGTTCCCGGTGTTGGGGAAGTCCAGAACCAGGGGTTACAGTTTAAGAATAAGGGGTAGGCCATTTAGGACTGAGATAAGGAACATTTTCTTCACCCAGAGAGTTGTGAATCTGTGGAATTCTCTCCTGCAGAAGGCAGTGGAGGCCAATTCACTGGATGTTTTCAAGAGAGAGTTCGATTTAGCTCTTAGGGCTAAATGAATCAAGGGATATGGGGAAAAAGCAGGAACTGGGTACTTATTTTAGATGATCAGCCATGATCATATTGAATGGCGGCGCTGGCTCGAAGGACCGAATGGCCTACTCCTGCACCTATTTTCTATATTTATACGTTTCATTGGCATCTTTTGAGTCAAGCAATCTAGGTTCAATTCAATCCCCTGCTCAGGTCACATGGATGAGCTGAAATTAGTTGTCCAGAGGTCAAATATAAAGAAAAGGAATTGAGATTAACAAATATTGCTAAATTATCTCAGGTAAAAAGGACCATAACAAGTGAAATTGTGTTGAATGGATCATGTAACACATTGAAGATCTTGTAATACACTGAATTTGCAAGTTGTCTATAATAAGATAATCTCTTATGATGGAAGACAAGGCCATCAGCTCTACAGATACGAGCTCCTAAAACAATCCTTCAATCACATTCCTTCATTTCTTTCTATGGAGCCTAATCTCTCTCATTGAGAGAATTTCACCCAGAATTTCCTGCCATCACCAACATAAGAGATGACTTAAGGCAGCAAATTAACATATCTTTGGTACATGAGGAAATTGGAGCACTGGGGAAAGAACACATGGTAACAAAGAGTCCTGGCATTGGTTGTGAAGCAACAGTATCAGCCACTGCACCATGGCACTATCCTAATCCAACTGGATATGTGAAGACACTTAATCTGTGCCATTTGATTCAAATAGTCCAGTTCCAGTCCAATTCTATTTTCAGATCACATGGATGAAGGAGAACCAAACACCTTGAGGTTGCTTATAATGAATGAAAAAGAAGCAGAGATTAGCAAATGCTTATCAAACTATTTTGAGAATCTGAAAATATTATGAACAATAAATAGCAATTGCTAGCAAATATCAAACACACAAACTGTTCATTTCTGTAAATGCACCTTACTGGCGACTCTGTATACTGTCTCACTGTACTACTGCTATGCACTTGCACTGTATCTGAGATGCTTCTCTAATATGTATCTAAGTGCTTATGTATTGTGACACTTGTGCTGAACTGTATACAAAAATTAATTTCACAAATAAAGTAATAGTAATCCCACTATTATTAATATCATGCATGCCTTTGCTAGCTCAATACATGATGAATTCAAAACACATGTAGCTGGTGCCTCTTGTTCTATTGTTCGTAAAATTAAGGATCCAAAATAAAATATTGCCCATATCCAAGCTTACACCAGCCATGTTCCTGTTAAGTAGTGTTATAGAGTCAGAGCTGCAGAGACATACAGCAAGGGAACAAGAGCTTCAGCCTAACTCATCCATGCCAACCTAAGCTAGTCCCACTTACCCACAGTTGATCCCTCTAAACATTTCCTATCTATGTATCTGCCCAAACATCTTTGAAAAGCAGCTTCCCATTTTGAAAATCTCATCCTCATGTTCCTCATGGTTTACTTACTCCCTATTTCTGAAATCTCTGCCATCCCCTTTTGCAGCCTCTGGCCCATTTAAGCTGCTGAATTCCCTTCCCAAATAATTCTGTCTCTCTATCACTTGCCTGTGGAACCTACTGTATATTCGGTCTTCTGCCCCAATTTATAGCTTAGCAACAGTTTTGCATCTTTTAACACATTGTGAAATGCCCTTTTTCTTGCTATGTTAAATATACTACGAAAATAAAGGTAGATGTTGCTGTCGTTGCACCTTTGCCAAGAATCTGCAAGGTCAGTGGGTATCGAGGGAGATGAAACAGGAGGCTACTTACTAAAAAAAATTGATAACAAATGAAAATTACATTCTTCCCAAAATATTTATAAAGCTTTGTGCTAATGCTTCAGACTTTATTTGAAGAAAACCTGCAACAGTGTTCTCCTTATTTCATGTTCCCATTATGTCTTTGCAGCTTAAAAAAACATGTACAGTTGGGACAGAGAGGTCTGGAACAGACATTCATTAGATTACACGGCTAATGGAAGGAGTGTGCGTCATCAATTGGGAGCACTTTTCATTCAGGGACATCGTTAAAATGGTCCCAGGCACATTCAATCACATTTTATTTCTGACTGTGACCCCTATATGTGATATATTTGTTCAATGTCAGCTGTATAGTTCTAAGAAAGACTGCTCACGTTACATCTTTTCAACGCCCCCATCACTGACAGGTCACACCTGTTCTCTTAGTTTGTACTATGCCCAGTGGAAGTTGCCCATGTCAATGAGCCACAGCCAAGTGAAAGTGAAGGGCCAAAGGTTAGAAGGTTGTGGGTAAGAATTGATAATTAAACTTTCAGAAAAGGCCTACATGTCAGCAACTAAAGAATAACAGAGCTCATTTTATGGAAACTTACTAAATGCAACTACAAGGGAAACAGGTGAATGCAGGAAAGATCACCTAAGAGGAAATGAGAATAGAGGGAAGAAAATAAACTGAGGAATAGTGTGGTCTTGAGTTTGAAACAAGAGAAATATAATCAAAATGTGGCAACGTAGGAAACCAGGAAATGAAGAACTGCCGAATAGAACAACTTTACGCCCTTTCATTTAGAGGTAGGTGCTTGGTCTAAATACCAATGGTTAAAATATGCAACAAGCTAAAAATAATAATGTAGAATGAAGACATTAGAATGTGATTAATTAGAGATCAAACATTATTTAGGTTATAGAGAAAGGATAGGGGTGGCAACAATGAAGGCAATGTCTAGGGTGGGGACCAAGAGAAAGTGAATATCACAAGCAGAGGCGATGCTGGCTGAGATAACATGATGAAGATTTAGTCATGGCAGATGATCTCGCAACAGGATACATGAAGAGGAGGCAAATTAAAGCAGAACGTGGAAAAAGGAAAAATAGAAAATAAAAGCAATGCTGCAATTATAACATAGATGCTGTTTTGGGTCGGGTTTATTATGGTTGGGGATGGGGGGGGGGGGGGGGAGAAAGTGGAAGGGAGAAAAATAACCAGGACACATCAGGGCCAGCACAGTTCGCTGATAGGCCGATTGTTAGCTAGAAATGATGTGATCCGAAAAGGGCTATATCGTTGTGAACTGTGGAACTGGTTTTAGAGTCATAGAGTGACACAGTGTGGAAACAGGCCCTTCAGCCCAACTTGCCCACACGGACCAACATGTCCCTGCTACACTAGTCCCACCTGCCCGCCTTTGGTCCATATCCCTCCAAACCTGTCCTATCCATGTACACATCTATGTGTTTATTAAATGTTGGGATAGTCCCAGCCTCAACTACCTCCTCTGATTAACTGACTATTAGTGGATTGAGGGGAGGGGGGGAAAGAAGGGGGAGGGAACTGTATTTAGAAGTCACATAAAATTAATGAATTCAACATTCATACTCTTGGGTTGTAAAGGTTACCCAAGTAGAATATGAGATGTTGTCCCTTTAGTTTGCATGTAGCTCACTCTGGCAATGGAGGCAGCTCAGGACAGAATGGCAATAGGACAAAGTTAATTGGCCTGCATCAAGCCAGGTCTAAGACATTTTGAAGAATTAAGGAACTGCAAGTGTTGGTTAAAACACACATAAGGACACAAAGTGTTGGAGTGGGTCAGGCAGCATATCTGAAGAACGTGGATTGATGTAGTTCCTGATCTCAACCTGAAATGCCACCTATCCATGTTCTCCAGAGATGCTGTCTGACCCACTGAGTTACTCCACAACTATGTGACCTTTTGCCCGACATTTTGAAACATTGCACCTTTGTGACGAAGATCAAGGAATACTTGGAGTATTTGCAAACTCAGAGAACCAGCACTTGCACTGTGTTGAACAAAGAAGGCTCAGTGGCTTTTCAGGGATTTGGTTCTGAACTAGGGTTACACAAAAAGATGGAGAAACTCAGCGGGTGCAGCAGCATCTAAGGAGCGAAGGAGATAGGCGACGTTTCGGGTCGAGACCACCCTGGTTCGACAAAGATGTTGTCAATCAAGATGTGCTTCCACTGCCAGTGTACAACTCTATGGAAACACTTGTCTACACCCAATGTATTGAAGTGAACTATACAAAAGAGTTACTATGGAAATTGTATTTAATCACCTGCTTTCGCCTTTGTGTTCAGGAGTGTCAAAGCTCAACGTGCTTTGGGTTCAGAGAGATTCTATCATGAGAGTCTCTCACCAGTGCCCCGCTATGTGTCTGCTGGTGCTGAATAAACAACGGGCAGTTCCACCGACAGCTTCACACCCAGTGTGGCTCGCTCAAAGTCACAGCAGAAGGGAAATATGATTGAGGTAAGATAGACACAAAAAGCTGGATGAACTCAGCAGGACAGGCAGCATCTCTGGAGAGAAGAAATGGGTGACGTTTCGGATCGAGACCCTTCCTGAGATATACATGTTAAGACAATGTAAACAATTAAACTGTGCTCCCAATAGTGAGAATACAAGGAATATGAAATATAGACAAGATTTTGGGGTAAGGGAAGAATGACCTGGAATCGCTGCTTTTGAGGGTGGTGATAGCGGAGACCGTCAGTGATTTCAAAAAGGAAATTTATCAGCATTTGAGGAAAATAAGCTTGCAGGATCATGGGGAGAAAATAAATAGAATCAACTAGTGAGAGACAGCATGGATTTGATGGGCTAAGTGGTTTCCTTCTGTGGTTTAATAACCGAGTTACGTAAAAGTTGAGAGGCCTGGAAAACAGATTTGTGCCTTGATTAAACGATGTCCTTTTGACTGTGCAGCATGCACGGAATATTGTGTTGTGGACCATTTAATGTGACTTTAGCATTCAGCCAGGATGATCATATTTTTCAACCTTGTCGAGCATGGGGAAATGCTTCTGTGAGTAGAAACGGCACAACACAAGCAGGAGCAGACAGTTTCATCTTTTCAGGCAGCACGGTGGCACAGCAGGTGGAGCTGCTGCCTCACAGCGCCAGGGACCCAGGTTCAATTCTGATCGTAGGTGTTAGCTGAGTTTGCACATTCTCCCTGTGACCATAAGGTTTCTTCGAGGCGTTTCTGGTTTCTTCCCACAACCCAAAGACATTTGAGTTTGTGGGTAAATCGGCCGCTGTAACTTGCGAGTGGATGCCAAAGTGGGATAACTATAGAACTAATGTGAACGGGTGGACACAAAAAGCTGGAGTAACTCAGCGGGACAGGCAGCATCTCTGGAGAGAAGGAATGGGTGACGTTTCGGGTCGAGACCCTTCTTCAGACAAATCTCAATTTCTCTAAATGCCTTAGTGACTGAGTTGGAATGGACGACAGCAGTTCTTTTTATACACAGGGATCAGGAAAGCTTTGGGGAAAGTGGCTGCAGGAGGAGGCAGCATTGAGGCCCTTGTGTCTCAGTGCAAAACAATGTTTCTAATGTTTAGCTAAAGCACTTCTGAACTTTGAAACTGTAATATTGTTCAAAAAGTTAATATCACAAAACCTCCGCAATCAAATCTTCTTCCATGCAAACACAAAGGAACTGCATGTGATTGCCGACCCCTTAAAGCGAGGTTCGAGGTGGGAGAGGTGAAGAGGGGGTGGGATTCCTTCCTGCTGCTAAATACTGAGGTCTTAGTGTGTTCCCAAAATATAGCATTGGCTGGATTGTCGTTCCATTTTAGGACGACTGGCATCTAATCAGCATTACATTTGGACTGATGTCATGTTCTGCCTGTCCTGTATGCTGCGCATGTGTGCGGTTATGGTGGAATGAACATGTCAAATTAAAACATGTGTACACAAGCAATTGCTACCAAATTCCCATCCACAACACACTTACTGCGAGAACCAAGAGTTGTGCACAATAGAAAATACATTATATTTGAGGGAGAGAATATTTAAAAAAAACCACACAAAATGTGGAGTAGCATGACAGGTCAGACAGCATTGCTAGAGAACATAGATAGGTGACGTTTCAGGTCGGAACCCTTCTTCAGAACCTTCCTGACCGAAATGTCTTCTATCTTTGTCCTTCAGAGATGCTGTCTACCTGCTGAGTTACTCCAGCAAATTGTGTCTTGTTTTTGTAAACCAATATCTACAGTTCCTTGTTGGAGAATATTATTTGGTTTCCTGGAAATTTCTCAGAGTTGTTTCTTTTAAACTTGTTTAGTTTGAGCCAGTGCTGGTTTTTGTAGACAGAAGCCTGCTTGTATGCACATAACAGCTGGCATGATGCTATTGATTGCTCCACATCAATCTAGCTTTCAACTGTTAAGAGGTGCTGAGACACTGTATCGTCACAATAAAGTACTGTTCAGTTTTTAGTTTAGTTTAGAGATGCAGCATAGAAACAGGCCCTTCAGCCCACTGAGACTGTACCGACCAGCGATCCCCACACATTAACACTATCCTACACCCATTAGGGACAATTTACAATGTTACCAAAGCCAATTAGCCTACAAACCTTGAGTGTGGGGAAAAAACTGGAACACCTGGAGAACACCCACGCAGATCACCGGGAGAACATACAAACTCCGTACAGACAGCACCCGTAGTCAGGATCAAACCCAGGTCTCTGATGGTGCAAGGCGATCGCTGCACCACCTTGCTAGTTGAGCTATTGCAAGGTCTGCATCATTATTTCACTGGACAATGGATCAAATAGCCCCATGAAAATAAACGTTATTAAAGATGGGAATTAATCAAACATACACCAGTGCTGCCTCCATATTGCTGTCAGTATCAGGGAAAGAAATTCTGACTTCTTTAATGTTTCGTGCAAAATGTTGTCTGAACCTCCACTTACACTTTTTGTATGATGATCATCATGACCCTTTATGAAATGTTGCATTTTGCAAATAGATTTTGGTTTAGAACTATTCCATCACCTCCTAAAATGAAGCATTTCAACGACTAGAAATTCACAAATATCTTATACACAATTAAAAAAACGAAATTGACAATGATATATATTTAATTCACTATTATGTACGAAGATATCAGAAATAAATAGCAATGGATTTAAACATACAAACCGAAAGAAAAAATATAACCACAAGTAATATGAGCTAACATTTAGAAAAGGTACATTTTGTTTTCTTTTTCTGATGGATATTATTTTTTATCTTGTATCTTGATTATTGGAGTGGGGGGGGGGGGAGAGGTAGAGGACTTTTCCCATTGTGTATAATGCATAATGCATTCACATTTCACCCAAGTTGATGAATACAAAATCAGGAGAGATGTTAATGGGCTGCTGATTTATTGTTGCCTGCATAAACGAGAGCTGATATCTTCTTTATTTGTTTGTCCACTCGCATTAATGGTCAGATTAATATCATCACAAATTATTTAAATCCTTTCATTTAATCTGATCTAATCTGGAGATATCAGAAAACATTTTTTTTTAAAGGTACGCTATCCATGAGACAGGACATGCTTTGGCGGAATCAATTGCAACATATTTATTGAGAAAGATTTTTATAAAGGCTTTTAAAACGAGATGGAAGCAAGTCTGCAAGGCCAACTGGCTTTGGATGGAAATATCTAGTGCTAGGGTGTTTGAGAAAGAACTGCAGATGCTGGAGATGCTGGAAAAATCGAAGTTCTGGAGGAACTCAGAGGGTGAGGCAGCATCTGTGGAGAAAAGGGATAGGCGACATTTCGGGTCGATGTCGGGGGGGACAGGAAATAGAAAGGAAGACAGTAGGCTTGTGGGAGAGCTGGAAAGAGGGAGGGGAAGGAGGGAGAAAGCAAGGACTATCTGAAATTAGAGAAGTCAATGTTCATACCGCTGGGGTGTAATCCGCTGAGACCGTTCCCTCCGTAACTCCCTGGTCATTTCGTCCCTTCCCACCCAAACCACCTCCTCCCATGGTACTTTCCCTTGCAACCGCAGGAAATGCTACATTTGTCGCTTTACCTTCCCCCTCGACTCCGCTGTTCCAGGTGTCAACTTCTCTCCTTCAGCGAGACCGAGCACAGGTTTGGCGATCGCTTCGCCAAACACTTTGGCTCAGTTTGCACTAACCAACCTGATCTCCTGGTGGCTCAGCACTTCAACTCCCCTTCCCATTCCGAATCTGACCTTTCTGTCCTGGGCCTCCTCCATTGCCAGAGTGAGGCACAGCACAAATTGGAGGAGCAGCACCTCATATTTCACTTAGGTAGTTTACACCCCAGCTGTATGAACATTGACTTCTCTAATTTCAAATACTCCTTGCTTTCTCCCACCTTCTTCTCCCAGCTCTCCCACAAGCATACTGTCTCCGTCTCTTCCTTTCTTTTTCTCTCCCCCCCCCCCCCTACTGATCTAAGTCTGCAGAAGGTACACGACCCGAAACATCGCCTATTCCTTCTCTCCATAGATGCTGCCTCACCCGCTGAGTTCCACCAGCATCAGTGCTATGGTGTGATGACTTATCAGCTTCCTCTGATGGAGCAGAAGATAAAGAGCAATTCAGCTTTGGGAAGGTGCTTGGAGAAAGTTGCAAGGTGCTCAAATTAACTCCCAAAGTGATTATTTGGCCATGGCTAAGCTCGTCCCATTTGATCTGCCTGATCTCCCGGTTGCCAAATTCCTCTACCCACACTGACCTTTCTGTCCTAGGCCTCCTCCATTGTCAGAGTGAGGCCAAATGCAAACTGGAGGAACAGTATCTCATATTTTGCTTGAGCAGCTTACAGCCCAGGGGTATGAATGTGATTTCTCTAACTTCAAATAACTCCTGCATTCCTTCTCTCTCCATCCCTCCCCCACCCGTCATATCAGCTTCAAAGTCATCTTTGTTGAGTCTCATTGTTTGTACTCATTCTCACCTAACAATGACCTGTTTCCTTCATCATCGTTACTTTTTTGCATATGTTTCATTCATTTGTTCTATATTTTACTTCGGAGTCACGTGAGTGACTTCGTGAAGACCCCGCCGCATGCGCGACATATCGTCGCGCGCATTTGCTCGACAAGCTGGGGGGGTGGGAGTGCGCTCTCTCCTCCAGCTCCTTCATAAGACCGGCAGGTAAGTGCTTTTCGTTTACTCCCACAGGATGGACAAGGGCAAGCAGAAGGCGACGCTCTCCAGGAGCCGAGCTGCATCGACCAGCCAACGGTCTTTGTCTCCGGAGCTGCAAGCACCACCGGCAGCTTCGGGTGGGGGCAAGAATGCGGAAGTCGGGCGCTCCCGCTACTCCAGCGCCCGACTCATCACCTGAATGGTTCACCGCACCGGAGCTGGAGACTGGTGATCCAGACTTCGAGCCCCCTTCCCCCAAGAAAAGAGGGGGAAAGCAGGTACGTGGGAAGGAACCTCGCTCATTGCCAGCGACCTCACCCCGAGTTCCAGCAGACCCAAGGGGACTGGGCCGGGGGACAGCTGCACTACAGGGGAGCCCTGCAGCTGTGCACCACCACATACCACTGCCAGGGAGATCTGCCGTAGAGCAGTCTGGCAGATCTACTGCTGCGTCGAGTAGACCTGTAGGAGCAGGTGCTGCCGGCAAAACACCCCGTCAGGCTGCAGTCAAGGGCGGTGGTGGCAGCAGTAGACAGTCGGTCAGCTTAGCTCTGGGAGCGGCCAACCATGCGCCTCCACGCCGAATATTGGGTGACAATGGAGGTAAGCCTGCACGGACTCCGGGGAGCAAGGTTCCGGGGGCCGGCGCCGATCCAACTCACCTGCCTTCGTATCAGACAGGTGGGCCGCCACAGTCTGGAAGAAGACAGACTAGCGGAGAGTCCGTGCGGGAGTCGTATGAGCCTACTCGGGCGGTAGGCCACGACGACCTGCCATTGGACCCTAGACAGCACCTTACGGAGGTGTGGTCCGATGGTGGAAGCCCCAGTGATTTTGCAGGGCCTGGGGAAGTCGGCTTGTCCGCTGCACATAGCAGGGACGGTCGCATAGAGCGGTTGGAGCTCTTAGTGGAGCAACTCCTCCAGCGGGACAGAGACCGGGAAGAACGGGACTCACGGGCATCCACAAGCCGCGCAAGGAGTCCTCAGTATCTCGTCTTCACCAGCCAGAAGCGCCAGCAGTTGCCGAGCCGCTGTATTTGAAGACGACCCGGGACAGCCAGTGACCGCTGAGCCAGAGCATGAGGAGGATATGCTGGACGTGGTGGGCAAGTTTGCCGCTACTACACAAACAGGGGAACCCCTGCACCACAAACTAGCGGGCACTATTGATTACCTGACTACTCACCAACTCCAGAGTCAGGTACTCAATGACACTATGGAGAAAATAAAACCGCCCGAGAACTGCATCAACCTCAGCGTTCCCTGGTTAATGCTCAAATCTGGGGACACTTGAGTATGGCCACCAGGATGCAGGATGTCCGCCTCCAGCGTATCTTAAAGGTCCTCTCCACGGGTATAACGGCGTTTGCTAGGACCCTTGACGGGGATAATGTGTCCAGTGAACAACAAGATGCCCTGGCACTCCTGTGCAACGCCCAGTATGAGATCAACTGCCTGTGTAAGAGCTCCATTAAGCCTACACTCAACCCCAAATTCGCGGGGTTGTGCCGTCCATCAACCGCTCCACCGCCTCATCAACTGTTTGGAGATCTGTCCAAACAAGTGAAGGAACTAGACGAGGAGGCCAAAACAGCTGGCCTAATGAAACCTCCTACGACAAGACTTCACCCATACCACCGGCAACAACCACACACAAACTGGAAACCACGGCTGCCGGACAGGACACAAAGGGCCTATCCACCTCCACTTCCCCAAATACAGCGGCCTTTTTTAGGACAAGGCCAACAGCGGCCTGCATGGAAGATGCGGCCGCCATCCCGACAACCTCCACAACGTCCACCCAAAACGACATACGCCAGGAACTGTCGTTAACCATGGAGGTAAGGGGGCCTGGTTCCTCTCAAACCGTAGCATCCCCTCCTGCACAAATTGGTGGGCGATTGCGGGCCTTTTTGGGAATATGGAACACTATCACTACAGATGAGTTTATTTTACAAAGTGTTCAAGGCTATGTTATAGAATTCATTGGCGGTAAAAATCCCCCTACCCAGCATTCGCTTCATAGGAAATTTACACTATCCCAAAAAGAGGTGGAGGCAGGACATGCTGAAATTATACGGCTAGCAGCAAAAAGGGTGTTTGGCAAGACAACGCACGAACCCCTTGAGTTTGTGTCCAACATTTTCACCAGAATTAAAAAAGATGGGGGGTGTCGGATTATAATAGACCTAACTGAGCTGAACACTTTTGTACAATATACCCACTTCAAAATGGATACCTTTGAAACAGCCAAGCAGATGCTTTACCCGGGGTACTTTATGGCATGCATCGATTTAAAAGATGCATACTATACGGTGCCCATCTCTGAAGCTCACAGGATATTTCTAAAATTTGTCTGGAAGGAACAATTATGGGAATACAAAGTATTGCCCGATGGAATCACCACAGCCCCTAGGCTGTTTACAAAATTAGTAAAACCTATATTGGCTCTTCTCCGACACCAAAATTACATGGTTATGGCATATTTAGATGATATCCTAATAGTGGGTCAGACCCTCCAATTGGCTACACGGGCAGGGGCTGCAACTAAGGCTCTCTTCGAGAAGCTGGGACTTGTAATCCATCCAGACAAGTCAAAATTGCTCCCGGTGCGGGTTATGGATTATTTGGGGTTCACCCTAGACACCAACTTAATGATGATTACCATCCCAACCAATAAAGCTACTGCTATAAAAGAAGAGTGCCACAGTCTTGCTTGCGCCAGGGTACCGACCATCTGGCAAACGGCAAAAGTAATAGGGAAATTGGTAGCTACATTCCCAGCTGCACAATTCGGACCGCTACACTACCAAAATTTACAAAGAACAAAGATTGCAGCATTAAAAGCAAATGCTGGGCACTTTGATCGACCAATCCGGTTACCACCAAAGGCTAGAACTGAGCTAGAATGGTGGATTGACAATATTAGTGAGTGTCGCAGACCCATCATAGTAAGCAACCCATCTGTCGTGCTACAGACTGACGCAAGCGCACAAGGCTGGGGAGCAACTGATACTATGTCCAGTTGTGGTGGCAGATGGAACTCTCGTGAGTCTACCTTCCTTCAGTCACACGGGATAAATTATATTGAAATGCTAGGGGCATTTCATGGACTGCGGGCTTACTGCACTAACTCACGGGACTTACATGTCCGCCTCCAAATAGATAACACAACAGTGGTGGCTTACATCAATCATATGGGTGGTATCAGGTCGCTATCATGTGATGAATTGGCAAACACAATTTGGCACCGGTGCATCGAGAGGAATATTTGGATTACAGCGACCTATTTGCCAGGTAAGCTTAATACAGTGGCGGACACCAGGTCACGGGTATTCAATGACAACATCGAGTGGATGTTGAACCCCAAATTTTTGGAGACATTATAGCTCACTATGGGACACCAGATATTGACCTTTTTGCGTCCAGGTTGAACCATCAGATACCAACGTTTGTGTCTTGGGAACCAGACCCTGTGGCAATAGCAATGGATGCGTTTTCTATCCATTGGGGGAAATGGTTTTGCTACGCATTTCCCCCATTTTGCCTCATCAGTCGGGTATTGCAGAAAATTAAACTAAACAACCATGGTACCCGATGGTCATTAGAATTTTGAAACAACCATGGATTTCGATTGGGAAACACCACAAATTGATTACTCACCCCATTACGGGGGATAGTCATCCATGCCATGGTCACCTAAACCTGTTGGCCTGCAGGTTCTAAAAAGACCACTCATCAAGGCGGGCATCTCACCACGAGCCATGGAACTCATCTCAGCATCATGCCGAGAATCAACTCGGAAGCAGTACCTCACGCAGATCAGGAAGTGGGAGGCATTCTGTGCTCGTACCAACAAGACTTCCAACACGGCAACTATCCCTGATGTCCTGGAATTCCTAGCTAGCCTCCATTTCGATGCTGTCCTCCATTTCGATGCTGGCCTTAGCTACAGTGCTATCAACAGCGCCAGGAGTGCACTGTCCTCATACCTGGATATAGGTATAGGCTTAAACCACCTGGTGTCTAAACTCATGAGGGGAGTGTTCAACACCAACCCTCCATGACCCAGATACACCTTCACCTGGGATGTAGTGATCGTTCTGACCCTACTGAGGAGCTGGGCTCCAATGAATGAACTACCACTGAAACAGCTCACCCTCAAAGTGGTGATGCTGATGGCACAGACTACAGCCCAACGAGTCCAGACATTACAAAAGCTGCGGCTGGATAGCATGGTGGCCACCCCTGATCAAATAAATTTCTTTGTCCAGGATTTATTGAAGCAGCACAGGCCAGGGGTTCATGGGCTGCAGTTGGAGTTTCGGGCATACCCTGTAGATGCCACTCTCTGCAATAGTCACCCATCTCCACCACTATACCGGAATTACAGGAGCCATCAGGAAGAAGGAGCAGGGGCTCCTCATCAGCCACAAACCTCCGCATCATCGGGTGACTGTACAGACTATCGCCAGGTGGCTCAGGGTGGTGCTGGATGCAGCAGGAGTGTCTACTAACATTTTAAAATCTCATTCCACTAGGGCTGCATCCACATCAGCGGCGAGGGCCATGGAGGTACCCATGGACCACATCCTCGCCACCGCGGGCTGGGCCAGTGAAGAAACCTTCCAAAGGTTCTACAATAAGCCACTGATCGCCCCCGCGACATTCGCAGAAGCTGTGCTGGGAGCCGCTCAGTGAATGTCTGTCCCCGAATCAGGGGTTATTTGTTTGTTTTTATTTGATTCATAAATTGTATTACTTTTTCAGCCAGTTTCGACTGAACTCCATTAACAGCCTTCCTCCATCAGACTTGCGGCAGTGTGATAAGCATGGACGTTGTCCAGGGCGCGAAATCACAGAGCTTTGAAATCTTCACTAAGTCACTCACGTGACTCCGAAGTAAAATAGTAAGATTAAACGAGAACTTACCAAGTTTGAAGGTTGATATTTATTTGACGAGGAGTCGCGGTGAGGGATTTCGTGCCCACCGCTCCCACCCTCTATCAAAAGGTCAACCAGGAAGTTCTACGTTCTTCATCTTACTATTTTCAGCCATGGTGCGTTCTGTGATTCCACACCGCTGCTTTGAAGGATGTCGCACATGCGTGCTGGCGGGGTCTTCACGAAATCCCTCACCGCGACTCCTCGTAAAATAAAGATCAACCTTCAAACTTGGTAAGTTCTCGTTTAATCTTACTATCTCTCTACATCGCCATCAATATCTCTTGTTTCCTTTACCCCTGACTCTCAATCTGAAGAAGTGTCTCCACCCGAAACACCACCTATTCCATATCTCCAGAGATGCTGCCTGACCCACTGACTTACTCCAGCTTTTTATGTCTGACTTAGGGAGTGAATTTCAGAACATCCGGTCCAATGAACATTCAGAAGGACATTTGGTTTTGTTAAATCCAAAAGCTGACAAGGAAGTAGGAAAGGCTCAAATTCCTCACCCGTGATACTATGTACAAGGAGTTCCCGGTTCACATTGTCCAAATTAGGGGTTCACATTTAAGTTAGTGGTAAAATCTAGTAGCAGACTGACTGTAACTTTAGTTCTGTATCCCTCCTCATGCACCCTGACGTTTCCATGGCAACATGACAATATTTCACCTCCGATCTCTCCTCCTGCATCTACGTGCTGCAGATTCTGGGATTCTTTCCCTATTCATTAATTATTTTGGTTTTCTCTCAATGATCCAGAGGCACGTTGCCAACATCACTGTGCATACCAATGATATTTACCTCCCTCTCTCAATCCGTGGCATCAATCCCACAGCTGTCACCACCTGCTCCAGTTGCCTGGGTGAGTCAGTCTTTCTCCCTCTAAATGTCAGCATAGCTGAAGCTGTCATCTTTGACCTATACACCACCATCCTCCATACCTTCAGCATTACAGTCTGCCACTTGACACCCAGACATGCAACTACGGTTAATATGCTGTGAAGTTAAAAAAACTTTTGTTACTCACGTCCCACATCTGATCTATGACTGGAGGTTGTTAACCGGTGGCATTGCCCATCTCACCCTCTCTCTTTCTCCGCAGCTGCCAATGCTCTCAATCGCATATTTACTGACGCGCAGTTCATTTTCTCCCAAGCTCCCCTTTCCAGACATCCCAAATTCTTTCCCTATGAGCTGGCATGGTCGAGGATGGGACAGATGACAGCCCTTCAATTTTATGGTTGCTACTGATGTCAAAGCAGGAAACTAATCAGGCAATTAAAATGTCTGTAATTTCTAACACTCGAGGTGTGAATGGTACTCTGTCTCATAAGCAATATGCCTCAGGGCAGCCGGTTACTATAATCCCAGTTGAAGAGTGGCAGAAATGATTAAAGCATTATGAGGACGTCCCCGGCATTAGTTTGCAGCACCTGACATAATTGAAATCAAAACACTGAGTGGTAAGAAGTAGAGTTAATCTGCAGATATTACTGGAATTATGCATTGCATACCTTCATTCTACACCCTCCAGCTCAAAATATATTTGCCCTTTAAGTTGCTGAAATTGCAAGCTGACAATAATACAATGGGACACTGAGAGCATTCGTACATTCAGGGCTAGCATATTTCTATAAATGATGATTTAAACGTTTTGGGAAGAGAATTTGGATTTATTTTGGAACATGAATTAACAGAGAGAATTTGAGTGCAAGGTGCAGAATGAGAACCAGAGAGAATCGAAGATTGTAAGAATTGGGGCGGCATAGTGGCGCAACGGCAGAGTCGCTGCTTTGCAGCACCAGAGACCCGGGTTCAATCCTGACTGCGGGTGCTGTCTGTATGGAGTTTGTACGTTCTCCTTGTGACCACATGGGTTTTCTCCAGTTCCTCCCACACTCCAAAGATGTACAGGTTTGTAGGTTAATAGGCTTCTGTAAATAGTAAATTGTCCCTAGTGTGTAGGATAATGCTAGTGTACAGGGTGATCGCTGGTTGGTGCGGTCTCGGTGGGTCGAGAACTGTGACTATTCGTCAAAACTCCCGAATTGTCTCACAAGTACCTTGGGGCATCTTGACTATCATTGTATTTTTCCATCATTGCTTTTTTTCTTGTAATGCAGTTAAAAAGATGACCTTCAACTGATCTTGTCTTGTTTAAGGCAAAGAGAAATTGGAGTGCAATGAGGAAGAGTTTTCATATTTCAGATGGTTGTAAATCTCCTCTCAAGGAATGCACATTATGTGGATGAATACATCCAGAGGCAAAGTACTACCAATGCTGGAGATAATCTAAAGTCAAAACAGAATATGCTGGCAGCGATCTTCATCAGAGCTTGTGGGTGCTGTTGATTAATACAAATCTGCCTCCATTGGCACAAGCTCTTAGTTTGTCCACTCCCCCTCCTGAATATAGCTAACACGTAGAAACCTAATGATGCAACCATGACACAGTGTTCACTGTTGGAGCCTTTTTACCATTCATGTGCCCAGCCATGCTCACTATCTAAATACTATTAAATCACTTGGGATTTATGTGGCAGTTAACACGAGAAAAATGATCGTCATGGATTAAGTAATCAATAGTGTACACGTCTGAAGAAGGGTTTCGGCCCGAAACGTCGCCTATCTCCTTCGCTCCTTAGATGCTGCTGCACCCGCTGAGTTTCTCCAGCTTTTTGTGTACCCTTGATTTTCCAGCATCTGCAGTTCCTTCTTTAACACAATGGTGTATATGCTATTGGTCACCTGACATGTACTCAATGGCCAAACATTCAAATATGGCCAGGAAAGCTTTAGAGAATCTGTCAAACACTACATTAAAATATATTACATTTTCAGCAAAATGAATTAAACACTTCTGATATAAGTAGAAGAGACACTTTACTTCGGAGTCACGTGAGTGACTACGTGAAGAAGCCCCGCCTGGCGCTGGAACGGCATTACGTCGACGCTGACGGCAGAGCAAGAGCTGCAGAGGCAGCTCCTCGACAGCGGTAGGTACGGGCTCGCAGGTAAGTGCAGAGGAAAAACACTTTCAGGGTCTAAAAAACTCCGTGGCTGGTACTGAATAACCATATAACCATATAACAATTACAGCACGGAAACAGGCCCTCATGGCCCTTCCAGTCCGTGCCGACCATTTGTTTTCCCCTAGTCCCATCTACCTGCACTCAGACCATACCCCTCCATTCCCTTCACGTCCATATACCTATCCACTTTACTCTTAAATGCTAAAATCGATCCTGCCTCCACCACTTCTGCTGGAAGCTGATTCCACACAGCCACCACCCTCTGAGTAAAGAAGTTCCCCCTCACGTTACCCCGAAACCTCTGTCCCTTAATTCTCATGTCATGCCCTCTTGTTTGAATCTTCCCTACCCTCAATGGGAAAAACGTATCCACGTCAACTCTGTCTATCCCTTTCATCATTTTAAAGACCTCAATCAAGTCCCCCCTTAACCTTCTGCGCTCCAAAGAATAAAGACCTAACTTGTTCAACCTTTCTCTGTAACATAGTTGCTGGAACCCTGGCAACATTCTAGTAAATCTCCTCTGTACTCTCTCTATTTTGTTGACATCCTTCCTATAACTAGGCGACCAAAATTGTACACCATACTCCAGAATTGGTCTTACCAATGCCTTGTACAATTTTAACATTACTTCCCTACTCCTATATTCAATGCTCTGTTTTATAAAGGCCAGCACACCAAAGGCTTTCTTTACCACCCTAATCTACATGCGATTCCACCTTCAGGGAAACTATGCACAGTTATTCATAGATCCTCTGTTCCACAGCATTCCTCAATTCCCTACCATTTACCATGTACGTCCTATTTTGATTTGTCCTGCCAAGATGTAGCACTTCACACTTATCAGCATTAAACTCCATCTGCCATCTTTCAGCCCACTTTTCCAAATGGCCCAAATCTCTCTGTAGATTTTGAAAATCTACTTCATTATCCACAACACCACCTATCTTAGTATCATCTGCATACTTACTTATCCAATTTTCCACCCCATCATCCAGATCATTGATGTACATGACAAACAACAGTGGACCCAACACAGATCCCTGAGGCACCCCACTGGTCACCGGCTTCCAACCTGACAAACAGCCATCCACCATTACTCTCTGACATCTCCCATTCAGCCACTGTTGAATCCATCTTGCTACTCCGCCATTAACACCCAAAGATTGAACCTTCTTAACCAACCTTCCATGGGGAACCTTGTCAAAGGCCTTACTAAAATCCATATAGACAACATCCACTGCTTTACCCTCATCAATTTCCCTAGTTACCGCTTCAAAAAATTCAAGAAGGTTTGTCAAACATGACCTTCCAGGCACAAATCCATGTTGACTGTTCCTGATCAGACCCTGTTTATCCAGATGCTTATATATATTATCTCTAAGTATCCTTTCCATTAATTTGCCCACCACTGACGTCAAACTAATAGGTCTATAATTGCTAGGTTTATTCTTTGAACCCTTTTTAAACAATGGAACAACATGCGCAGTACGCCAATCCTCCGGCACTATTCCCGTTTCTAATGACATTTGAAAGAATACCAGAATTTAAAACTAATTTAAAAGTAAAAAATAAGTTGAAAAACAACGGAGTTTAAAAAAAATAACGTCCTAAGGGGAGTGATTGGAACTGGAGATTACGGAGCCGGTTCCGATACCGGTGGCCGTCAAAAATTACGTTAGAAAGATTTTTTAGTCGCTCCACAAACTTGTGGCACTGGGGGGTGGGAATTTTATAAAGTCAGAAAGGCCATAATTTAAGAAATTCAATAAAAGGCCTTCAGACTAAAAAAGGTTATGGCTTGAAAAAAATAATGGAAAAAAAAAAGATTCCAAAAATAAAGTAAATAAAGAATTCAAGCCAAAAAGGGTTAAAAGGCCCAAAAACATTCCCTAACCTACCCTAAAGGGGTTTCATATATTAATTTATATGATGAATTATGGTGGGAATATCTACCTCAGATATTTGAAGGTAGTCTCCTTGAGGAAAAACTCAGGAGTAATAAGGGCAGTAAAAATAAAATGGAAAACTGACCCCAAAAATGCACTGATAGTGGTGGCTGGTCATGAAGTACCCACCACAGCACCAGGGGAAAAAAATAAATAAATAAATAAATAAATATATATATATATGTAATATTTTTTTTTTTTTTTTTTTTTTTTTAATTTTTTATTTTGTTTTTCCCCTGGTGCTATATATATATATATATATATATGTATATATATATATATATATATATGGTGTGTGTGTAAGTACAACGCCTGAATAAGAAGTGAGGCCATGGAAAATAACCATGGAAAACAAAAATTAATTGGTCTCTCACTAAAGCTGTTATGATTAAAACAGCAGAATAATAATAAAACTTTTTATGTTTTATTTTAAGTACACTTCAGCACAAAAATATATATAAGTGTACTAGGTTTGATACCTGAATGTATGAGTGAGACCATGAAAAATAAATATGAAAAAAAAAATAATAATTTTGGCCTCACCAAAGCTGTTATAGTGAAACAGCAGAATATGATAAAACTTTTAAGTTATAAAGATATCAACTGTGAATCAGGTTATGATATCCATGTCTCAATTAGATGAGATATAAGGAAATACGATTTTAAAGGTATTTCAAACTGGTGCATGGCATTTCCATTCAATGGAAAACAAATAAAATATTGTGCAAAATAACCAATACATTTAAAGGAAAATTAATTGCCATCAGTTTGTGGAGCTCATTGGGAAGAAATATATAATATTTAGGGACCAAATCTGCACTCTAGATTTGCAGATCAAATCAGGTTATGTTAAAATCCTGATTATTATGGAATAAAACCTGCCTTATGGTTATTCAAAGTATTGATTACAAAAGAACAGACTATTGGTCTTTAAACTTTGGGGGGAAAAAATTATGATCCAATATAAAGATTTGATAATGGATCAAAACTAAGGCAGAAGTATGATAAATAAACATAATCAAACATAGCCTTATCCGAACCCATATAATTGGGAAAAGAAGGCCTGAAGTACGTGGAAGAGGTGCAAACAACTGTTACAAAATAAATTCATGAAATCTCCGATTGTGGGGGATTACAGGTGTATTATGATCATTAATTTAATATAACTAAGGACTACAAAAAATTAGAAAGGATTGGTTCACCTGTATAAGAAAACGTAAAAATTTGATTTTAGGTTTGCACCCAAAAGTAACTCCAATAAACAAGGGGTACGTACATATATATATATTATAAATTACCTCAGTGTACAGATGTGATGGTATAAACCATACAAAACATTGTTTTATATACACTTTCACAGTGTAAGAACATTTTATTAAAATGGAACATCTTCAACATTGAAATACAGTTGTTATTAACAAAGTGTTAATCAAATATTACAGGTGCTTGAAATTAATTAAAATGGGTCAAGCAGTGCAAGTTAAAACATTGTCTAAAGGATTAAATCCAGTTTAAGGCTGTTAAACAGAATACTGGAAGAACAATTGCACTGATAAGATCAGCACTTGCACTAATGAGGACATGGTCATGGTTATCTTGATCACATTTAAATTAGAGTCAGCTGCAAATTAGTGCTGCAATTACAAGTCTGTTGAAAGGCAAAGACTTGACCCATCACATAAAGCCTATGTTTTAGGCATTCATAAATATTCATAAATTACTATTTAGGAGTAATTCAGCACCATAAGAGGGGTAAAATTGTTCCATGATACAAATATGTCTTATGGTTTTGTTGACATACTTTGTCCCTCCATTAGAAAAGGAGCCTAGGTAAGAGTAATAAAGCTCCAAAAGAAGAAATACAGAAGATTATAAGAATATGTATGCCTTTGTGAGAGGCTTATACAAATACCAAATGATACATTATCATTATTAAAGTAATGGATTAAAAAAAAAAGGGGGGTTCACAAGTTGCTTCAACAATAAGCTTAGCAGCTGTTGCAAGCTGAAGCAAGTATTAACAGATGATGGACAGTTTCTGTGAATATTTGGGTAAGATAAAAATATTATCTATTCTTATAAAGATAATTGATACGTCTCTTTGTTGGGACTACGGACAATAATACCAGGTAAATGCAAATGAATTGTCCTAAGAAATTCTCCAAACATTTGTATTAATTATTGAATTATAATTTTAGAATTATGAATTAAAATATCGATTGTTCTATTATGGAAGTGTCCAGGTCTTAACAAGGTGTACAATACCACGGATGTGGCGTATATTAAATCACATAAGATAAGTAAAATAATAATCATGTGATTATCTGAGTAAACAGATGTGGCATATTCTAAAATGTTTAGTCCAGCTGTTTATCTCTAAGAAAGAGACAATGTTATCACAGACTACACATTAAGGGGGGAAAATACATTGTCATTAATATGGATTACTTACAATTAATCTGGTTGTATACAGATTAAATAACCGATTTTTCAAATATTCTCGTGGGTAAACCAAGAACAGGAAAGGTGGATGCTTTTCTCTCAATTACATGAGGAAAAATGGGTTTTTATGTTCCTCATTTTTGTCTGATGAAAATATAGCAAAACACTGTCAGACGCATTTTGGTGGTCTAAAACGGATCCTTCATGGTTTTCATAAATATTGAGTGATGTTGAACCACTTGTGATGATTCATAGTTGCAGTAATTTATTGTTGTACAAAGGCATCCATAATATGAAAATATGAATTGACTATCTGCAGGTTGATCAGACCATTACAATAGTTTAATGGTCAAAGAAGTCTATGAATGTTTAACTAATATAACAACATAACAATAAAATAATGATGTATAAAGAAGTGTTATACCTGCAATTTGCAGAAGAAAAAAAAAACAACAATATTTTATAAGAAATTGGAAGTCTGTGTATACAGTAAAATTATTTGTCATATTAGATATATGTGAGTTCTTGTGGATTGCATTTTTTCTGAGTATCTAATTGATAGAGCCAATAATACGGCTCAGAGTGTTTTCGTCCTATTTACGGACAATATACTAACCAAGAAGTTCATTCGTAAAATCCCGATATGAAAAGGGATATATATGTAGATATAAATATAAGTATATATATGTATATGTGTATATATAATCTGTCCAAAATTGCAATACATAAGTCTGGAGATCAATATAGTCCTGAATTGCCTTAGGCAATGGACTCCAGTTCTATCAATGATTCAAAAAAGTTAACATTGAAAGTAATAATGCTGATGACTTTAGTATCAAGATAAGAGTGCAAATATTGTAAATATTACGTTATAATTATATGTGGATACAGATTGCATTATCATATATGCTTAATGAATTTACCAAACAAAGCACACCAAGAAGAGCTGGAACCAAGGTAAACCTATAAGCATATCCTGTCGGCCTTAAATTGTGTGTGTGTGTGAACATTGATGAAATATGTTAAAGTAACTAAGAGTCTCTGTGGTAATGAGACAGCACTATTTATTACACACAAAAAAACACATTACGTTCAGTAAATCTGATGGTTCTAGAGAAATGTATTCTAGATGGTTAAACATTGAATAACACTCAGTGGAACTAGATACTGAAATGTGGAAAATTACTGTTAAGGAGGTAGATACATTCACAGGAATGGCACAGGATGAGTCATTCGAGCAAAGATGCAAGGCCACAGGAGGGTGTAAAATAAAAATTAAATTAAATGAAATCAGTCATTGTGTCACGATTGGACATGGAGTGTTGGGTTCTCTATAATTGTTGCTTTGTTCATACCATCAAATTATATATATCAATTGATATTTTGTGATAAACTTGCCTTTCAATAGAAAGGGCATTACTTTTATTCTTTTATAATGTGAAATAATTTATCACATAACTTGAGGCAATGTTTGGGGGAAAAAATGTGTTATTTTGCTCATTACTGTGTTGTGTGAGCCAGAGTGTCGTATGGAAGGAGTCTACGACATGAAAAACACAGAAAGCTTCAAAGTCTTCACGTAGTCACTCACGTGACTCCGAAGTAAAATAGTAAGATTAAACGAGAACTTACCAGTTCGAAGTTTGATCGTTATTTTATGAGGAGTAACGATGAGGGATTACGTGCCCTCCACTCCCGACCCTCATAAAATAAATGATCATCTGGTAGTTCTAAATCTATGTTGAGCCTTACTATCTTACTCCGGCTATTATGTTCTGTGTTTTTCATGCCGCTGCTTTGAAGTATGCCAGGGCCAGGCGGGGCTTCTTCACGTAAACCCTCATCGTTACTCCTCATAAAATAACGATCAAACTTCGAACAGGTAAGTTCTCGTTTAATCTTACTATTAATGTATAAATATATGTTTATACCTTTACACTGTTCAAAGGATTTGTAATGCTATTGCCTTAATAGCAAATAAAATGCTATGTTTAGAACAGGGTGACACTTACTAATTGAAATTATAACTGCTTTTCCTCAACCTGTTTTCATAAGAGACAATATGCAAAGGATAAACAGGTCAAATAATTTGAAGAGACCATTCCTGTGACGTTGCTTCAGAAAGCGCAGTGTTTTTGGAACAATTACATAACATTTAATGAAAGGTCATTCACAAATGTGATAATGTGAATAGGAAAGGGTTGTACAGGAATCTAGGCTATCACCATAGGGATTTAATGCAATAGGAATGTATTTATTCCAGGTCCCAAACCAGAGGAAGACAGAATGAGAGTTGGCATACAAGACCTGAGACAGGCAGATCATGCCTTCTATTAATGAGAGGCAGGGAAGCGATTTTCATTTGCAAGAGTCTTAGCAATGCTCTGAGAAATTGTTGACTCAATCTGAATCACTTACTTTGTTTTTTTTTAATTGTTCTCTTGATATTGAAATGAAATTATGTCAGTATTTCTATTATTGAATATGAATCTGACAGATACACAATAATTGAAATCTGCTAAATAAAAGTAAATAAAACCTAAGCAAGACTAGAAAGGAGACATTGAACTTTGTAGCATCTGTTTTTTGGGCACTATCAGCCATTTTTGAGCAGATTCATGAAAGAAGCTGAGTCCTTCCACCCAACACAACATGCATTTTATTCACATAAGTTCTTTATTTTGGTGCACTTCTCAGATTTCAATGTGATTTTGTGATCTTAACCAAAGCAAAGATCATAAAATGGAAACATTTGCACGTTGTGTTGGTAGAAGGAGGATTTGGCTTCTTTTATGGATGGATATGCAACAGGATAGAAGATTTTAGCTCTAATTCATTCACTTTTCCTATTATCATTCAAAATAATTGGATTACATAGAAACATAGAAACATAGAAATTAGGTGCAGGAGCAGGCCATTCAGCCCTTCGAGCCTGCAACGCCATTCAATATGATCATGGCTGATCATCCAACTCAGTATCCTGTACCTGCCTTCTCTCCATACCCACTGATCCCTTCAGCCACAAGGGCCACATCCAACTCCCTCTTAAATATGGCCAACAAAATGGCCTCAACTACCTTCTGCGGCAGAGAATTCCACAGATTCACCACTCTCTGTGTGAAAAACAATGTTCTCATCTCGGTCCTAAAAGACTTCCCCCTTATCCTTAAACTGTGACCCCTTGTCCTGGACTTCCCCAACATCGGGAACAATCATCCTGCATCTAGCCTGTCCAACCCCTTAAGAATTTTGTAAGTTTCAATAAGATCCCCCCTCAATCTTCTAAATTCTAGCGAGTACAAGCCGAGTCTATCCAATCTTTCTTCATATGAAAGTCCTGACATCATATGAAAGACCCTGTACAACTGCAGTAGAACCTCCCTGCTCTTGTACTCAAATCCTTTTGCTATGAATGCTAACATACCATTCGCTTTCTTCACAGCCTGCTGCACCTGCATGCCTACTTTCAATGACTGGTGTACCATGAAACCCAGGTCTCGCTGCATCTCCCCTTTTCCTAATCAGTCACCATTCAAATAATAGTCTACCTTCCTGATTTTGCCACCAAAGTGGATAACCTCACATTTATCCACATTATACTGCATCTGCCATGCATTTGCCCACTCACCCAGTCTATCCAAGTCATCCTGCAGCCTCCTGGCATCCTCCTCACAGCTAACACTGCCTCCCAGCTTCGTGTCATCCGCAAACTTCGAGATGTTGCATTTAATTCCCTCGTCCAAATCATTAATGTAAATTGTAAATAGCTGGGGTCCCAGCACTGAGCCTTGCGGCACCCCACTAGTCACTGCCTGCCATCCTGAAAAGGACCCGTTCACTCCTACTCTTTGCTTCCTGTCTGCCAGCCAGTTCTCTATCCACATCAATACTGAACCACCAATACCGTGTGCTTTAAGTTTGTATTCTACCGTTTATATAACTCTTGATACATCTCTATAAAATAAATCATTAGTTTTAATTCAAATACACTTTCACTACTTTTCAATACATCACACTGTGTACAAAGCATCTGGAAAAGGAAAATTGGAAGATTTATTTTGGAAAGAACAATGGCCATAATACATTTCAACGGTGGTGATTACACATTACATGAACAAAATAGACTGTAAAGTGATGACCAAAGGCTGTGATGACCAATTTATTTTGTATATTTTATACAAATACAAAATAAATTTTGTATAAAAATTTATTTTTGTATGATTTAGTCATACAGCATGGAAATAGGCCCTTTTGCCCAATTTGCCTGCACTGACCAGCATGTCCTACCCAGCACAGAAACAGCCCCTTCCGTCCACCGAGTCCAGACTGACCAGTGATCCCCACATATTAACACTAACCTATACTAGGGACAATTTGTACATTTACACCAAGCCAATTAACCTGCAAACCTGTACGTCTTTGGAGTGTGGGAGGTAACCAAAGTTCTTGGAGAAAACCCACGCAGATCACAGAGAGAACGTTCAAACTTCGTACAGGCAACAGTTGTAGCCAGGATCGAACCGGGGTCTCTGGCGCTGTAAGCGCCGTAAAGCAGCTGTAAGGAAATTCAGCAGGAGGATGAGATTGTTCCATGATCTAGCGTGGACTTGGTGGGCCAAATGGCCTACAGCTATGTTGGAAGGAAATATGAAAAAAAACTCATTTACTTTGAAGAATTACCACAAGTCTATTTTGAGTTTCGTGAGCCTCATTATATTCTTAAATTATATGAACTCAGAACATTTCAATGCCATTCTTTCTTTGCATGCTTGAGCAGAGTACATTGACATGCTAGTTGACGGTGAGTAGACTCTCACCCTTCACATGATATGTACTTACTCCCTTCACATGATATCTGTTTGTGTGGATTCTCAACACGTGGGGAACCTTGACTGAAATGTCTCTTTGCACAGTCACCGTGTGAAACTTTG
Organism: Okamejei kenojei; assembly: GCA_035221665.1. Classification (NCBI taxonomy): domain Eukaryota; kingdom Metazoa; phylum Chordata; class Chondrichthyes; order Rajiformes; family Rajidae; genus Okamejei; species Okamejei kenojei. Next base: position 132,886,248 of record CM069133.1, on the reverse strand, counting down.
GAACAGCAGGCTCAATCAATCATTTGACCTTATATTTAACAGTACTAAATCAATTAATAGCATAAGGGAGATGGGACACTAGAAATAAATTCACACCTCTAATTCAAGTAACAGTAATCTACTAATATAAACAAAAGCAGAACAAATTCTGGTTAATTGAAATCATTTCATTTTGTTTATTCGGTGTCAACCTTTTGTTTTCAGCAGTATGTTGCACAATTCTGATCACTAGAAACCCAAAACTCAATAAAAAAGTTGTAGGAGGGAATGATTGTGATATGTCACAATAATTGAAGCCTTGAAATATTCTCCATCAGATACAAACATTCCCTGTGCACTTCTATAACACAATATCCGCCCTCAACTCCAATACATGTAAGTCAACGAACTATAAATAAATATATAAGAGCTTGTTTACTCCAAAATGGATTGCATTTTCAATGAACTGGTGGGTATGCTATCCAGTTGAAGCTGTAGATAGGTTTCTTATCAAAGGTCTTAAATCTTCCAAGACTGCAGTGAGAGAGCATTCAACATTTCCATTATTTTTGTCGCTTGGCAACACAGCAGCATACGAGTCATGACAGCACGTTAGTGTTTTACCACACATTTAAGTCGTGATGCTTAAAATCTGTGGTCGTGACTGACCTTGCATACACTTACATGACAAAATAATACAATATGTATTGTATTGTCCCATTTTGGGTCCTTTTTGACGCCGTATTTTTGACAGAGGGACTGCAGTGATAGTTGACCAGATTGATTGGGAAAAGTTGGGAAAAGGGGAAGTATAACGGGATCTGGGGGTCCTTGTTCATCAGTCTATGAAAGTAAGCATGCAGGTGCAGCAGGCAGTGAAGAAAGCGAATGGCATGTTGCCCTTTATAACGAGAGTCGTCGAGCATAGGAGCAAAGAGGTCCTTCTGCAGTTGTACAGGGCCCTAGTGAAACCACACCTGGAGTATTGTGTGCAGTTTTGGTCCCCTAATTTGAGGAAGGACATTCTTGCTATTGAGGGAGTGCAGCGTAGGTTTACAAGGTTAATTCCCGGGATGGCGGGACTGTCATATGCTGAGAGAATGGAGCGACTGGGCTTGTACACTCTGGAGTTTAGAAGGATGAGTGGGAATCTTATTGAAACATATAAGATTTTTAAGGGAGTGGAAATGCTGGAGACAGGAAACATGTTCCCGATGTTGGGGGAGTCCAGAACCAGGGGTCACAGTTTAAGAATAAGGGGTAAACCATTTAGAACGGAGAAGAGGAAACACTTTTTCTCACAGAGAGTTGTGAGTCTGTGGAATTCTCTGCCTCAGAGGGCGGTGGAGACGCGGTTCTCTGGATACTTCAACAGAGAGCTAGATAGGGCTCTTAAAGATAGCAGAGTCAGGGGTTATAGGGAGAAGACAGGGAACGAAGTACTGATCGGGGATGATCAGCCATGATCACAATGAATGACGGTGCTGGCTCGAAGGGCCGAATGGCCTACTCCTGCACCTATTGTCTATTGTCTATTGATTCTTGGGAAGAAGGGTCTGAAGAAGGGTCCAAAACGGAAATGTTGGCCATCAATTTTCTCCAGAGATGCTACTTGACCCGCAGAGTTATTCAGGCACTCTGTGTCTTGGGCAGGTGAGTTTTCACATGAGGAGATATGAAGCAGATTAGGCCTGAGTTTAGAAGGGTTGTGATACACAATCCTTAAGGGGCTGGCAAAACCGTTGTTTTCCTAAGCTGTAAAGTCTACAATGACGAGTCTAGAATGTCTAGAGTCTCAGAATAAGGGTTGGAAATTTAGCAAAGAGACACAGGTGATATTCATTTACACAGAGGGTGGTGAATCTCTGGAATTTGTGACCTAAGAAGGTTGTGGAGGCTTGGTCTATGAGTGCACTCAGGGATGGGACTTGGGCAGGACTGGCGACATTGGCTTCAGGATGGACTGGTCTTTACCCTGGGCTGTTTGGGAGGGTTTATAAGAAACGGCTGTGGAGAGAAACTTGCACAGAAAGACAGAGGGGGAGCGAAAGAGAGAAATGAAAGACAGAATAGGGAGAAGAAAAAGTGGAAGGTAGAGTAAACAAAAGTGAGAAGCAAATAGGGCCTTGTACTATAAAAACCTATAAGGCCTCAACTAATGCATTCTGCCTAAATGTGCAGAACAATTACATTAAAGTAGATAGAGCTCATAGTGGTATAGCTCAGAGTGATGTATAGAGTGATCTAGAAACATAGAAAATAGGTGCAGAGTAGGCTATTCAGCCCTTCGAGCCTGCACCGCCATTTAATATGATCATGGCTGATCATCCAACTCAGTATCCTGTACCTGCCTTCTCTCCATACTCCCTGATCCCTTTAGCCACAAGGGCCACATCTAACTCCCTCTTAAATGTAGCCAATGAACTGGCCTCAACTATCTTCCGCGGGAGAGAATTCCAGAGGCTCACCACTCTGTGAAAAATGTTTTTCTCATCTCGGTCCTAAAAGATTCCCCCCCCCTCCTTTCCTTAAATTGTGATCCCTTGTTCTGGACCTCCCCAACAAAGGGAACAATCTTCCTGCATCTAGCCTGTCCAACCCCATAAGGATGTTGTAAGCTTTGATATATAGCTATACTGCATTGAAACAGGCTATCCAGCCCAATTTGACCATGGCAGGTTGACATTTTGGGTAATTCCATTTGCTTGCATTTGGCACATACCCCTCAAAACCCCTACATAAATCTGTTCAAATCCTTTGTAATTTTTATAATTTATCCACCTTAATAGCTTCCTCTGCTGGCTTGTTTCATGGTACATGGGTAGGAACGCTTTAGAGAGATATGGGCCAAATGTGGGCAGGTGAGACTGGTGCAGATGGGCATCTTGATTGGCATGGGCACTTTGGGCCAAAGTGCCTGATTCCGTGCTCTATTACATTGTACAGACTAAACATTGAGTGAAAATATTATCCCCGAGGTCCCTCTTAAATCTTCCCCCTCTCACCTTAAACCTAAGCCCTCTAGTTTTAGAATCCTCTATTCCAGGGAAACGACTATGAGCATTAACTTTAGTCATGCCTCATGATTTTGGTAATTTTACCCTTCAGTCTTCTACATTCCAAAGAAAAAAGTCCCAGCTTATACAGCCTCTCCCCAAAACCCAAGTCTGCAAGTTCAGTTAACACCTTGGTGAATCCTTTATGCATCCCTTCCAACTTAATTACAGTATGAAGAAGGGTCTCGACCCGAAACGTCACCCATTCCTTCTCTGCAGAGATGCTGCCTGTCCCGCTGAGTTACTCCAGCATTTTGTGTTTATCTTTAATTACATCCTTCCTATTGCTGGGCGACCAGAACTGTACACAATACTCCAAGCGTTTTCTCACCATTGACTTGTACAGCTGCATCGTGATGTCCCAAGGTTTGTACTTCACAAAGAAGGCAACTATGCTACATGCCATTTTCACCACTCTATTCACCTGAACTATCATTTTCGGGAAACCACATACCTGTACTCCTAAATCTCTGTCCCACAACACTCTCCAGATCTCAAACATGTTGTTGTGCAAGTTCTACCCTGGTTTAACATACCAAAATGCCACATTTGTCAGACTCAAACTCCATTTGCCATTCTTTGGCCCAACTTCACCACAGATGTAGATCCTGTGGTAAACTTAGGCATCCTTCCTGCACTCTGTGTCTCCCCCTTTGCTCTATCCATTGTTAAACTGATTGCATTGTCTGAAGAAGGGTCTCGACCCGAAACGTCGCCTATCTCCTTCGCTCCTTAGATGCTGCTGCACCCGCTGAGTTTCTCCAGCTTTTTGTGTACCCTGCATTGTATCTATGTATGGTATATCCGATCTGTTTGGATTGCATGCAAAACAAAGCTTTTCACTGTACTTCTGTACATGTGAAAATAATAAACCTACAGCTAAACATAAACTATACCATAAATTTTGGTATCATATATAAATTTGCTAACAATGAATAAAGAGAGCTAATAGATGTAAGCATTTATGAAATGTAAGTATTCATGATTTTATGGGTGTTGTGGAGATATGGATGGAAGCTAAACATTCAGGTGTACTCGATATTTAGGAAGGTGAGAAGCAACGAACTGAGTCTGGAGAAGGATTCCAACCCAAAACGTCACCCATTCTTTTTGTCCAGAGATTATGCCTGACCTGCTGAGTTTGCTCCAGCACTTTGTGTCTATATTCAGGAAAGGGAGGCAAACAAGGATATAAATCAGGTAATGTTTTTAAAGGAGGAAATCAATGTGGAGGCAAGGAAGGATATTGGTTCAGAAAATCAATATGTGGAATTTGTATCTAGGTGGAATTAACACAGTCCATTCAGACAATGGGAATAGAAAAGGACAGTTTAAAAAGATTGTGACCGTGGGCAGTGGTGGCCGACAGTTTAATAAAGGTGGCTCAGAGTCAGAAGAAATGAACTGACCATTAGTAGTCCCTTAGATTGCAACCCCATTAATCCCATTAGGGTCATACCCACACCTATTTATTACTTCTACAGATCTTTGGCCTCTTTTAATGTCTTGAACCTAGATCACTAAAGGTTTCAAGCCTGTCCCTGGTCATTCTGTTGCTCGAGTCTGATAATTGTCGTCACAGAATTTTCTCCAGAGATCAGTTAATCTTTTTGCAAAACATTTTCCTCAATGGTAATCTATTTTAATTTGAGAAGCTTTACTCACCTTATGGTTGAACTTATTCTGCATGTTCTTTTTAACTCCATGTTTAATGAGATCAGGTAATGTTGTTAAATTAGTGCATACAGAAATTAAATACTAAAATTAACACACACAAAATCTTCAGCCACCTAACTATGGAATGCTGGATCATTTAATTCTTACAATGCTACAGACAGCTAAATGCTTTAGCTACCTCCTTTCAGCATTATTGAACAACCTACTTCCTTGATACTTGCTCTGATCTTGTACAAAAATTCAGAGGGGAATGGGCCAAATACATGCAAATGGGACTAACTCGGAAGGACAATGTAGCTGGCATGGAAGGGTTGGGCTGAAGGGCTTGTTTCTGTGCTATGACTCTATGCCTTTTCTATGACTCTATGCCTTTTTAGTTGGTCAATCCTAGACTAAAATTCCACAGCCGTCCCCAAAAGTGAATAAATACAGCAAATTTCGAGCCCTTCTGCCCAAAAATCTGCCCTTCGAGCCAGCACCGCCATTCAATATGATCATGGCTAATCATCCAGAATCAGTACCCCGTTGCTGCTTTCTCCCCATATCCCTTGATCGCGTTAGCCCCAAGAGCTAAATCTAACACTCTTTTGAAAACATCCAGTGAATTGGCCTCCATTGCCTTCTGTGGCAGAGAATTCTACTGATTCACAATTCTCTGGCTGAAAAGGTTTTTCCTCATCTCAGCCCTAAATGGCCTATCTGTTCTTTTTAGCATTTGTTAAAAGTTTGTTTTAATGTACTTTGGTTTGTTATATGTGGGGGAGGGGGGAGGGGGGGAAGGGGGGGGGGGGAAGGGGGAGGGGGGAGGGGATGGAGGAAACTTTTTTTCAAGTTCCTACCCTCCCAGAGATGTGATTATTTTTCGGATCACATTCTCCGGGCTCTGCGGCCTACCATCGCTGGAGCTGGAGGCCTCCTCGGACTGTCGTGAGCCCCACCGTGAGTCGCGGACTTAACATCGCAGCGGATCCCTTGCCTGGGATCGCTCCCACCGCGACCATCGCGGACTTACCATCAAGGGCTCGCAGTTTCGGGAGAGGCTAGTCGGGAGCTCCAAAGCCGCAGAAGGTTCGACCCGCCCTGACACGAGGTTCGATAGCCGGGTGGGGGGGAGCTGACAACCCCCGATGCAGGAGCTGAACGCCTCGAAGCGGAGGGCCCGAACGCCGCCGACTACGGGAGTCAAGACCGTCCTGTCAACGGAGGGCTCGAGGCCCCTGACCGAGGAAGAAAGAAAGGAAGGACTGAACTTTATTTCACCTTCCATCACAGTGGGGAATGTGTAGGAGTCACTGTGGTGGATGTTCATGTTAAAATGTGTTTTTGAGTCTGTTACTTTTAATTGTATGACTGACCTGGCCAGTGAAATTCCTCGTATGTTGCAAAACTTGCTTGGCAAATAAAATCTGATTCTGATTCTTATTCTTACACTGTTCACAGGAATCTTACTACCATTTGAGTTGTCATGAGGAAGGCAGGAGGAACGGGGATGTGTTCTGCCACCCTTTTGCTGCGCTCTCCTCCCTGATGCCAGAGTAGCAACACGAAAGAATGAACCTCAACTTACCTTCCTTCAAAGGAAAATATGAAAAGGGATCCCCTTCGGCCGTCCCAGAAGTGAAGAAGTGAAGTCCTCAGGTCTGAAGAAGGGTCTCGACCTGAAACGTCACCCATTCCTCCTCTCCAGAGATGCTGCCTGGCCTGCTGAGTTACTCCAGCATTTTGTGTCTATTCCAGAAGTGACCTATTGCTTTTCACATGAGGCACAGTCAGCTTCCAGAGTTCACTGGAGTCAATTCAAATGAAGGATAAGATGAGCCATTACTGTGACTTTAGACCAACGGGGAAACATGCCCACCCAGCATGCGCCAACCAACGATCACCCCACACACTAACACTATCGTACACATTATGGACAATTTACAATTTTTGCTGAGACCTACAAACTTGTACGTCTTTGGATGTGGAAGGAAACTGGAGCACCTAGAAAGCCCAGATGGTGACAGGGAGAACGTGCGAACTCTCTGCAGACAGCACCCATAGTCAGGATCGAACCCAGTCCCTGCCGCTGTAAGGCAGCACCTCTACCACTGCGCCACTCCACTCTGTAACGTTGAGAGTAAATAGTCAAAAGTCAACGTCAAAAGAGTTTATTGTCGTGTGTCCCTGACAGGACAATGAAATTCTTTCTTTGCATAGCACAACAGAACATAGTAGGCATTGACTACAATTATATACTTAAATACACACATTAATTAATAAATTAATAAAGTGCAAATAACAGATGGAGGGGTATTAATGTTCAGAGTTTTGTCCGAGCCAGGTTTAATAGCCTGATGGCAGTGGGGAAGTAGCTATTCCTGAACCGGGTCGTTGCAGTTCTCAGGCTCCTGTACCTTCTACCCGAAGGTAGCAGAGAGATGAGTGTGTGGCCAGGGTGGTGTGGGTCCTTGATGATGCTGCCAACCTTTTTGAGGCAGCGACTGTGGTAGATCCCCTCGATGGAAGGAAGGTCAGAGCCGATGATGGACTAGGCAGTGTTTACTACTTTTTGTAGTCTTTTCCTCTCCAGGGCACTCAAGTTGCCGAACCAAGCCACGATGCAACCGGTCAGCAAGCGCTCTACTGTACACCTGTAGAAGTTAGAGAGAGTCCTCCTTGACAGACCGACTCTCCGTAATCTTCTCAGGAAGTAGAGGCGCTGATGAGCTTTCTTAATAATTGCATCTGTGTTCTCGGAAAAAAATATTTACCACACTCATGTTCTCACATCACATCCATTCTCCCACTCCTTTAATTTAACTAAAGTCATCAGCTATCGTCCAATCTATCTGTTTTGGTGAAAGATCAGCAACCTGAAACACAAACTCTGTTTCTCTCTTCATAGATGTTGCCTGACCCGCGATGTGTTTCCAGCATTTTAATTAATCAAAAGTCAGTTTGTTCCAATGACGAACCAAATGTGAAAAGGGTCCCGACCAAAAACGTTGCCAACCCATATCTCCAGAGATGATGCCGGATCTGTTGAATTATTCCAGCAATTTGTGTTCTACACAAGATCCACCATCTGCCATAACTTCTCCCTTTGTGAATAAATCTCTTTTGTGGATATCACAATTTCCTGCTTTCTTTTTCCTAGTGTTGAGTTGACAATTCACAGAACTGTACAGCTGTAAAGAGGCTATTCATCCCATTATAACTGTATTCCATTTTTAATTATCAATTTGCCAATTTCGTACATCTCTCGCTGGCTTGCTCTTGAAATATCTTCCAACTATAGCTTCCAAATTGTTACCATTGATGATGTAAATAAATCTAGACACAAGAAACAAGAGATGCTGGAATATTGAGCATAAAACACCTTGTTTTTCTATGTACGCAGGTGCATTTGGACAGATATATGGATAGGAAGGGTCAAGAGGGTTCTCCGAACTCTGGCCAATGGGACCAGTCCAGTCTGCCAACTGGTTGGCATGCACAAGGTGGGTCAAAGGGCCTGTTTCCGTGCTGTACAGCTCCATGACTCTGTAACTATTATTACCTCTTTAGCAGATTCAGTTGGTTCCCTCGTAATTGCTGTTTATCCGCTGGCTGGCATCCAGACAAGACATTACAATGAGAAACTAATCTTGTTATGGACCAGATTATTATCTTATTATCTTACAGGACCCAATGACTGGCCTGGGGCTTGGAAATATTTGATGTAGCATGAAAGACTTGAACCTTTGAACCGACACGAGCCATGGTTGAGTGCGTAGGAGTTGTGGAAGAAGGAATGAGTGAACAAGATTAAAAAGTTGCTACATCCAATAGATCAGCAACTTTATATGGCCAAGGAGAGAACAATGGCTCAGATTGTTTTAGTCTGTACTGATAATCTATTTTGTCTGCTTGCCAGAAGAGGCTCTAGAATTAACATGTGTGAATGGCTGGAGCTAAACAGGGGGGAGATATGTTTGAAGGAACTGCAGATGCTGGTTTACGTCGCAGATAGACACAAAGTGCTGGAGTAACTCAGCAGGACAGGCAGCATCTCTGGATAGAGGATTGGGTGACCTTTGGAGTCGAGACCCTTCTTCAGGGAGAGTCCTGCTTCACATCCTGACCTCAATGGGCTCAAAGAGTACGTTTTGTGAACCAGTACAACCATGCGTATGCATGCACTCTTACAAATCCTATTTTTTAACACATACTTGATTAACAAAGGCTTTAGAAGCTTCACAAAGTTTCCTGACAACATAAAAAATGAAATAACATCATAACTCACTTCAGTGAATTCTTGATAACACTCCTGAAATAAATTTGAAGACTTCTTTAGCCGGTGAGAATCAGTGTTTGGAATCGAATAAAAGGGAGACAAGCTCAAGTGGACTAGTCATTGTGAGAGTGGCTATGTTTGAGTTGCAAATGTTGTGTTTGAATGGTAAGTGCTGAGGCTTAGTCTTGAGATGCTTCAGTGAGGAGACTGAGCAGTGGAAAAATAAGGTGTGAAGGCATAGGTGATGGAAGTTCTTATCTATATTTATTATGGAAAAAGACTTGGATGCTGGGGAACATGAAGAAGTTAATAATAATAATAATAATAATAATAATAATACTTTGAAGAGAGTCCACATCACAGTAGAGGAATACTAGAGGTTTTAAAATGCATAAAAGCAGATAATTCCCCATGACCTTATCAAATGTATCATAGGACATTGTGGTAAGCTGGAGATATCTGTATCATTGATAGCCATGGGTGGGGTGGCAGAAGACTGGAGGGTAACTATTATTGTGACTCCATTTAAGATAGTCCGCCAGATAAAACCTAGGAACTGCAGATTGGCGAACCTTACATCAGTTGTGGATACGTTATTGAACGGGAGATACTGTGTGATGGGATCTGCAATGCCCTTGGAAAGGCAAGGTCTGTTTTTAGGGATATTAAACATGGCTTTGTGTCTGAGAAGTTAATCTTCACCAATTTCAATGCATTTTTAGAAGAGGTGACCAAGAGGATTGATGAAGGCAGTGCAGTCGACACATCTACATGGATTTTAGCAAAGCCTTTGACAGCGTGTCACATGGTTGAATAGGTTAGTACTGTGGCTGCAAGACAAGATTAAGTGGTTGTGAGTTGTCCACCTCCTGACTCTCCATGTACAAATAGCAAGGGTGACGAAAGACACTCCACCTGCCCAGATGAACACAATGAGAACAGTAAGCATTACAAATAAGAACAAAATACTTTGCTTGATCATCATTCCTTCACCATTTAAAATCACCTCTATCCCTCCCAGCTACACACCACAGATGCACTGTTAAATATTTCAGAAATGCATTTTTAATTGCCTTTCCAAAACCCAGGACTTCCACCACTGGAAGAACGAAGGCAGCAAACTCACGGAGTACCAGTGTAGTTAGATGTTACACACCATTGCTTTGAACATGTAATGCAATTCCTTCATCATCACTTTATAAAAACCTGATGCTGAAAAAAGTAACCAAAACTTCAATGTGATGCAATAGACTGACTTACAAGAATTACTCTTAATAATGAAGCACGACAGTCAAATGACCTTTGATTTAGCCATAGATTTCATTCCATTGAACGTAATGTTACTGTCCTTTCCATACATTCCCATTTCAAACATGGGACTGTCAGTTGAGCTCAACTCTTATAGGGAGAGCTAAATTGTCATTGAATAATTTCGAAGGGACAATTCTAAAATAGTTTTTCATTTTACCTAAAGTCAAAATCAAAGTCAATTTTATTCGTCACATGCACCCGAAGGTACAGTGAAATGAATTTGCCAGCAGCGATACACTTGAAAAAGAACACACAACACACTATCAAATTTAACACAAACATCCACCACAGCATTCTTCACTGTGGTGGAAGGCAACAAAGTTCAGGCAGTCCTCCTCCTTTGTTCACCGTGGTCGGGGCCATAGACCCTCCGTAGTCGCCGCTGCAGACGGCCCGATGTACAGGATGATCTAAACTCTGACGTCGGGGCGGCGGAACAAACACCGTGGCTTGGAGGTCCCAAATCGGCCACTTTCCTACCGGAGACCGCGGCTTCAGGATGTTATAGGCCGCTGGCCGGCGGTCGGAGCTCTTCTCCGGCGATCCCCAGCGAGGTATCCCAGGCTCCGGATGGTAGGGCCATGCCTCGCCCGCTGCTAGAAGCTCCACGGACCGCTGCTTCAGGATGTTATAGGTCATGGGCCGGCGGTGGGAGCTCTTCCCTGGTGATCCCCGGCAAGGGATCCTAGGATCCGGATGGTACGTCCACTCCACGCACGCGGCTAGAAGCTCCACAGACCACGGTCCCATGATGTCAATGACACCAGGCCTGCGAAGGGAGCACTCCTCTCTTGCAACCCCCGGCAAGGGTTCGCCCGCTCCACGATGGAAAGTCCACGCTGCGCCTGCTGCCGATGCTCCGGGCTCAACGCCGGGAAAGGCCGACCCAATCCGTGCTGTTAGGCCGCGAGGGAGGCGACATGGAAAAAGTCGCCTCTCCTTCGAGGAGGCTAACGAAAACGGTTTCCCCCTTTCCCCTCCCCACCAACCCCCACATAAGACATACCGAGAGACACCCAAACTAAAACTATACACATAAAAACCCCCCAAAAAAGTAGAAATAACGAACACGCTGCTGGCAGGGCAGCTGTCTCGCAGAGCCCCCACCGACAGACGAGTCTTCCTTCCTTCCTAAACAGTCACCGACATTTCTAGTCACGTATATGAAGACACAAATGCCTGAGATTGTTAACAGTTGAGTTTTTGCTCAGCTTTCTATCAAATGTCAATAAGCTAATAATGGTTTCCTTGTGTGGAGCAGGGTATTATTCGAAGAGATTTTGTGAGTTTGACAGCATTATTTGCTTGAGATCATCTCTCTGTAATTTATTGTTGTGGAGAGCCAACACAATCACGGTTTCTGATGTAAACTGAATCTTAAAATTGATTAGAATAAATACACTCCATCAAAGATTAAAATTAAAGAAAGACACAAAAAGCTGGAGTAGCTCAGTGGGGCAGGCAGCATCTATGGTGAGAAGGAATGGTGACATTTCGGGTCGAGACCCTTCTTTATACCCAAAACGTCACCCATTCCTTCTCTTCAGAGATGCTGCCTGTCCCTCTGAGTTATTCCAGCTTTTTGTGTCCATCTTCGGTTTAAATCAGCATCTGCAGTTCCTTCTTACAGATTAAAATTAATTTGAATTGAATTAAAACAAAAATAATTTCTCAGTTCGGATGGAAGGCTATTATTGTGAAATGTTAACTCTCACTGAAGAAGGATCTTGACCCGAAACATCACCTACTCCTTTTCTCCACAGATGCTGCCTGACCTGCTGAGTTTCTCCAGCATTTTGTGTCTATTTTCAGTTAACTCTCACTCTCCATGAATACTGCTCGACCAGCTAAATATTTCCAGCATTTTCAATTTCATTTCTAAGTTCTTCATGCTTTCTCACCGATAATGCTTCTGCAAAATCATTTTGGGAATGTCAAGTTTTATTTTCTAAGATGCCGTACGTTTCACTGTATTACCTATAATCCAACTGAGTGTGTGTCATTTGCTGTTTCAGGATTACAACAACTATTGGACTGAATAGATTTCATTTGTGATATTTGGTGCAAATGAGTGAGAAGATTACTACTGCGTCTGAATTACCTGCAAATGGGTCAGAGAATAACTTCAGGGTTTTTTTTTGTGCCTCAATGTAAGTCCAAAGACATACAGGCTTGTAGATTAATTGGCTTTGGTAAAATTGTAAATGGTCCCTAGCATGTAGGATAGTGTTAGTTTACAGGGTGATCGCTGGTCGGCACGGACTCGGTGGGCCAAAGGGCCTGTTTCAGCGCGGTGTCTCTAAAGTCTGAGATTCACTACTTAAAGGAATATTGAAGTGTCCCCACCACTTCAGATCAGGTCTGTGCTCAAAACAGCCAGATAGAAAGGAGGCAGGTATGAAAGTGAGTGATATCACTACACTGCCATTGAATAATGAAAAGTTCCAGCTTAGACCGAAAAAGATGGAACTCGACTGATTAGTTCATTCTGATGAAACACTTCACTTTTCTTGAAGATGAATATTTGGATCATTAAGTGAGACAGAGTGATTGCTTCATCTGCTGCCAGAAGAGCTATATAAAGGTTTCGCCACATATTTCAGATGACAAAAATACAATTCTCAAGATTCAACGTGCGATGAAGAACAGTCACAAAATACAGAATGAGTTTTGTTTTTATATCTGAAGATTTACTAGGACACAATGTTCCACATGCTGTTAATGGGCAGCTATTCGTGAAAGACCAAGATGTCTTGGTAAGTGGGTTAAGCAATTCCATAGCTGATCTCTGTAGCAGTTTCATAACTGATCTCTGTAGCGGTTTCATAGCTGATCTCTGTAGCAGTTTCTAAACCTTGCTGAACCTGTCAACAGAGGATGCTAAGATAACACAGAAGGAGGCTTTTCAGCCTATCAGTTCCATGTTTTCAGTAGAATAATCCCATCAGTCTTAGTCCCCCCTCTTCTTTAGTTTAGTTGAGTTCAGTTTACTTCCGTTTAGTTTAGCGGAAATAGGCCCTTTGTGGTCTACCGAGTCCTTGCCAACCAGCGACCACACGGTACACTAACACTATCCTCCACACACCGGGGACAATTTACAATTTTACTGAAACCAATTAACCTACAAGCCTGTAGGTGTTTGGTACGAGGGAGGAAACTGGAGCACCCGGAGAAAACGCACACACAGGGAGAATGAACAACCTGCGAACGGAAAGCAGCCGTGGTCAGGATTGAACCCAGATCTCTGGCATTGTAGGGCAGCAACTCCACTGCTGCTTCACCGTGGCGCCCCATTCTTATTTCCCTGAAGCCCTGCAGCTCATTCACTTTCACAGGCCCATCTGCTCCCTTTTTTGATTATTTTGCCAGCACCCACGGACAATATGTAAAGGTAGCCAGTGAACCTACAATCACACCTTTCAGGTGTGGCAGGGAACTGGAGCAGCCAGGGGAAACCCACACATTTACAGGAGAAGTGTACAAGCACAGGGGGTCAGGATGAAACACAGGTTCGTGAGCTACATCACCATGCAACCTTACTGGGCAGAGAACACTTAAATGTATTTGCTTTATGGGTGCAAATTTACTTCGGAGTCATGTGAGTGACTACGTGAAGAACCCCGTTCAGCCGTTCGTGCGTCATTACGTCAGACGCTTTCGTGCAGACGACTGTGGAGCAGCGCAGCTCCTCCAACGGTAAGTCTAAAAAAGTTTCAGGTAAGTGCTATTTCTTACCTGTTCCAGGTTTCCTTCAGGAACCTCCGGGGTTCTTGCGGGATGGTCGCGAGGTCGACGAGTGAACCAGCCTAGGGCTTTTGGGGGAAAACCCTGGTCCGACCGCGGGAGCGGGGAGCTGGCGAATGTCGGGTTTGCGATCGGAGTCACTGATAACGCAGTCAGTGACTCCACATGTTGGGTTCCCTGGGAGTGGATACCCGAGAATAGTGCGGATCCAGACCACAGTAGTCCCTAGGGGATGGGGCTTAGGGAACGGTCAGCCTGAGTTCCCGGTGGTGGGGAAACTTAACTGTATGCGGTTCCCAGACTGCAGTAGTCCCTAGGGGATGGGACTTAACGGACCTGAAAGGTCAGCCTGGGTTCCCGGTGGTGGGAAAAACTCAAGTGTTTGCGGTTCCCAGACCGTAGTAGTCCCCAAGAAATGGGGTTTAATTCAAGTAAATGAGTAACCCGGGTGCCCGGGGATTGATTCCCGGGGAGGGGAAATTCACTTATGGGGTTCCCTAACCACAATAATCCCCAGGATATGGGGACAGTTGACAAAATAGTCAGAGTAATTAAGAAAGATTTGGTAGGTTCACCTCTGGGAATGAATTTAGAGAAACTCCTTTAGGCAGGAGGTGGATCAGTAGTAAAGTTATGGCAATGGCAGCCTATGGCAGAGGCTGAGCCAGCAGCACCTTTGGGAAGGGCTGCATCATTGGAATGCCAAGTTATGGCAGGCTAGCCTATTGGAGAGGTTATGCCAGCAGCACCTTTGCTCAGGGCTGCTTCATGAGAACGCCAAATCTATGGCAAATACTGGTCTATGGGAAAAGGCCGTGCCAGCAGCACCTTTGTTCAGGGCTGCTTTATGGGCGCCAGCGGTACCTTCTTCAGGGCTGCTTTATGGGAATAGCTGTTTAGTAGGGTATTCCCATTTACAGTGATCATGGGGGATGAGGGGTCATTGTTAGGATACAGCAATATAACAGGATCTGTTAAGTCTTAAACTATATTTGAGAAATTGGGCTCCTCCATCCAGCTAGATTAAGTCTATCAAATAGACTTGTAGGATGTTGGAATTCACTTTTAGGTATTCAATTGGCTGTGATGCCGGCCTGGGCAACAGATGGCTGTTAATAAACTCTGGTAACAGGTTTACTAGTCGTTAGATTAATTGTTAATAGTATAGATGTGATTCAGCTGTGCAAGTAAGACAACTTATCTTGTTAAATGGTTAACTATTAAGTGCCTTATAGGTCATTGTTAACACACCTTGTTTCTCCAGGTGAAATTAATAAAATCACAAGGATGGACAAACGGTATTCATTAGTGCTCCAGTTGTTGTTAAGTAAATCTTCAATTATATTACAATATGGTGCTAATGGCCCTAAATAGGAAATTGTGTCAGCAGCGCTTTTTGCAGGCCTGCTTAAGGTCTCCCTCATGTAGGAGGAGAGCATGCTGCGTCAGTATTATTCTGATGCAGGGGCCATGGCAAAGTCGGCGTTTTGCTGACGCTGCACCAGCAGCACCTTGTATCAGGGCTGCTTAATGGCTCCCTCACGTAAGAGGAGAGCATGTGGGATCGGTATAGTCTAATGCCAAGTCTGAGGGTATAGCCATAGAG
Source organism: Okamejei kenojei (assembly GCA_035221665.1). Lineage (NCBI taxonomy): Eukaryota > Metazoa > Chordata > Chondrichthyes > Rajiformes > Rajidae > Okamejei > Okamejei kenojei. The sequence continues at coordinate 132,870,617 of CM069133.1, read as the reverse complement.
CATGCCCAAGGGATTCAGGGCATATGCCCAGAGGTCTATGCCTGGCCAGAAAGTTACCATCCCAAACACATATGCAGTGAATACCGCTCTAAGGGGGGCATTACAGTTGGCCGTCGAAATCTTCTATTCAGGTAAGACCTTTCCATAGGCGAAACCTGGAGGACAAAGCACAAGCTATTGGAACGAGCAAGGTTTCATAGTTTTGGTGATTATGCACCCCACGTCTTTATTGGCAGTAAGAGGTTCACTGAAGTTGGTGGCAGCATGAAGGCTGGCCAGAGGTTCCATGCACTGTACCTGTGCTACTCTACAATTAAGGGACCACTTACAGCTTGGTAAGGTGTACACTTAGTTAAACATTACAAATGACTGAGACATTATCAGCTATTTGAGGGGTCTAATCATGTAAAATGGTCTGTTCTAGCTTTTCAAGCAGGTTAGAATTGTGCAGGTTCAGTAGAAGGACCAAGATTGTCTTACAAGACCGGTTCGGAAATCGGGCCACAGTTGCTGTTTACGGCAGATTCCAAGTTGCAAATATCATCTTGAGTCTGGAGGTGGAGCAGATTTGCATGATTTGCAAAAAATGTCTGTTGTGGGTATCAACTATCTATAGACCCTACGGGCATCATATGGGTTAAAGAGTGATTGGACAAATGTGCATATTGTGATGCTCAGGTTGATACATTATGATGATGGCATATGTTAGTGACGAGGGTGCAATCAGTTAAAGACCCATGGAATGGTTATATATCTTGTTGTCACAGGAGAATCGTCAAGCAAAGGTGAATGGCAACACAGAATTGGTGTTGAATTACACTATATTATGAAATTCTGGTTAATGGAACACCTAACATGGTTCATGTTTATTTCACTGGTTGCAAAATATGTGGCATTACAGTGGCGAAACATACATTTTCGCTAAAAGGAGTAGGAAGCACTTTTATGGCTCCCTCCATTTTGTTTATCAATTGAGGTTTCAAATAAAGTCATTAAGAGGCCGCTTAAGGTTCCTATTGAGTGGTTATGCACATTGATTCCTGGTTTGTTGCGAATAATATACCCTTATTTGGTTATTTTAAACGTAATTTGCTGGTTCAGCCTGAGGCTTGGGAAATCAGTTGTTGCATGATAAACTCAAATTATGTTCTGCAGTTTTAATAAACTGCCCTAAGGTTTGGGTTGTTACATCTATCCTTCTATGTGTTCAAAGTGTTTGCATAGCACCAAACCGTGGAATTTCTTTTCCAGGAGATGAAAGAGTTTGTTATGCTTATGTTCCATGGAAAATGTTATTGATTGCTAAAGTTTTGAGTTCATGCTAAATTATCGTTTGTTAATTATGGAGTTGTATGGCCATTAATTGGGTTATCAAGGGGTAGGATATCTTCAACATAGGTCCCAGGACCAATATAATGCCATATGCGATGTTGACATTTGTGAACACTGTTTCACCAGGAGGCTGCAGCTATATCCTTAAATTTGGCTGGAGTTTATTAGGTAGTTATCCTTCTGGCACTGGTTTAGTGCAGCAGGTTCAGTCGCTACATAATTGTGATGGTACAGGATGATAACATCTGTAAATTATAATATATAATATTATGTTATAAATACTTGAGCAGATCAGAAGGGGGTCAGGTCTCAAAATAGTCACAGGCATACCAGGGGACCTTTGATAAGGTAAGCACACATATATACAACGATATGTCAAGGTCATCAAGAGTTTGGAGTTCTGGACTAGCAATGTTAGTCACAATAAATAAATAAATAGATAAATAGATACATAAATAAATAATTTGGGAGAACTTATTGTTCAGGCCATTCCAGATGAGAAAAACAGAGTTGTGTTATGTACTAATGTATTCTGATTCCAGATCTCATTACACCAGGGCTGCTACAACATCAGCAGCAAGGGTATTTATGTTCCGCTGGGTCGCATTGTAACGGCTGCAGCATGGTCCAACGAACGACTCTCCAAACATCTGTAATGACCCATTGCTGAACCTGGGTTATTTGTTAACTCTATTTATGTTCTGGTTATATTTTCCATCTGGGTGAGAGATGGAAATATTATTGTTTCATTTAAACAGCATTAGCATGTTTTACATCTATGTTATGACTGCATGCATTATGAATGTTTCCCTTCATTTGTCAATGAAACCGGTGTGGTTGTGTACACTCGTTTCACACGGCATGATATCACAGAGCTTTGAAGTCTTCACGTAGTCACTCACGTGACTCCGAAGTAAAATAGTAAGATTAAACGAGAACTTACCAGTTTGAAGTTTGATCTTTATTTTATGAGGAGTCAAGTTGAGGGACTACGTGCCCTCCGCTCCCAGCCCTCATAGATCTCATCTGGTAGTTCTAGTCTTTGTTATCTTACCTTTATACTTCAGTCATTATTATCTGTGATTTCACACCGTTGCTTTGAAGATTGCCGCACGAACGGCTGTACGGGGTTCTTCATGTAGTCCCTCAACTTGACTCCTCATAAAATAAAGATCAAACTTCAAACTGGCAAGTTCTCATTTAATCTTACTATTTTTATATAAAATCATTGCCTTAACTGCTAAAATGGCTTTCAAGGTGAATTATTAACTCAGAACTTACTCCTTAAAAATCTGACACATATCATCAGTGCTCCACCAAAACAGTACTTTTTCAGACAACCGTTCATCCTCACCACATTATTGACCACATTCTCTCCACCAGCACTCTCCAGGCATCTGTAAACATAGAAACATAGAAATTAGGTGCAGGAGCAGGCCATTTGGCCCTTCGAGCCTGCACCGCCATTCAATATGATCATGGCTGATCATCCAACTCAATATCCTGTACCTGCCTTCTCTCCATACCCTCTGATCCCTTCAGCCACAAGGGCCACATCCAACTCCCTCTTAAATATGGCCAACTAACTGGCCTCAACTACCTGCTGTGGCAGAGAATTCCACATATTCACAACTCTCTGTGTGAAAAATGATTTTCTCATCTCGGTCCTAAAAGACTTCCCCCTTATCCTTAAACTGTGACCCCTTGTCCTGGACTTCCCCAACATCGGGAACAATCTTCCTGCATCTAGCCTGTCCAACCCCTTAAGAATTTTGTAAGTCTCTATGAGATCACCCCTCAATCTTCTAAATTCCAGCGAGTACAAGCCGAGTCTATCCAGTCTTTCTTCATATGGAAGTCGTGCCATCCCAGGAATCAGTCTGGTGAACCTTCTCTGTACTCCTCTCTATGGCAAGAATGTCTTTCCTCAGATTAGGAGACCAAAACTGTACGTTTCCTCAGATTAGGAGACCAAAACTGTACGTCTTTTGCCTCCTAGAAACATCAAAACGTAGAAAATATGTGCAGGAGTCAGCACCGCCATTCAATATGTTCATGGCCGATCATCCAAAATCAGTACTCCGTTCCTGCATTTTCCCCATATCCCTTGATTCTGGTAGCCCCATGAGCTATATTTCACTCTCTCATGACTACATCCTGTGTTCATCATCTTCTCTCCTACCAGCCCATATCAATCCCATTCCTCCTTGGCCTCTTGTGCACTTTCAACCAGATCACTTTCTCAGTTGCTCTTCACTCCTTAATTTCTTCATCAACACTTCAGTGCCTCTTTGCTCCACACTGTCCCCAGCACTCACTCTGAGTTCCTTCATTCCCTAGTTTATCCAATGCTCCCTCGCAATTCCCACACTCAGTGTTTTCTCAGATGTTACCTCAGAATTCCTTCACTCCTTCATTTCTTCACCACTCGTTCTCTTCCTATTTCCTTCGGCACTCACTTGCTGCCCCTTCCCTCCCGGACTTCTCTGGCATTCCTTCAGTGTTCCATCACTGATTATCTTTTTCAGATTTCCTTCCCATTTCACCTGCAATTTTCCTACAACCTGCATTTTCTTTAATCATTTGGAACTCTGTACTGTCACAGGCGGGCATCATGGACTGCGATAAATATTTTCAAAGCCCCCAGGCCAAGAGAACATTGAAAAATGTGTCTTGACAATGAAAATCCCTTGGGGTTGTGGTTTATATCTCTAGGCTTTGCTTTACTGTCTGGCTCAGGTAGGCCTGGCCCCTTTAACTTGCACTGACACAGGCTTGGTCCATTTCCATAGGGCGTATTCCCATAGAATATTGCAGCAGTGGTGCCAATTGTGCACAGCACACCTAAAAACCCACAAACTGGTCCGGAAAAACATTATCCTAGATCCTGAGGGACTGTCTAAGTAAGAGTTGGAAAGTCAGTGTCACTGTAGTCAGCCAAGTGAACCACATGCATGATATTGAGGATCACACCATCACCTAACAAAGTAAGATGTACGGACACAGAGCAACTGATCATTTTTCAGAGTTTAGACTGAAGATTTTAGAGATACAGCATGGAAACAGGCCCTGCAGCCCACTGAGTCCACGCTGACTAGCGATCACCCGATACACTAGGGACAATTTACAAATTTACAGAGGCCAGTTAGCCTACAAAAACCTGCACGTCTTTGGATAGTGGGAGGAAATTGAGCTCCTGGAGAAACCCCATGCAGTCACAGGGAGGACATACAAACTCCTTAAAGACAGCGCCCAGAGTCAGGATCAACCCAGATTTCTGGTGCTGCACCAATGTGCCACCCCAGGCAAAAAAAAAACATTGTACATGTTGCAGAATTATCAGGCTGCATCATAGAAATTCCAATCTTTGCAAAGTCCCTTGTTCCAAATCTTTGAGAAGCATGAAAATGTGTAAATGTGCTTTATTTCTAAATCCTGATCTATATAAATGATCCCTCTATGAGTTCAAGGTATTCATTTCTGTTTTCATACTTGCACTGAGGTTGTCCCTTGTGAGTCATATCCATTTGTCTTCAACACACACCCACACTGAAATACAGTTCTAATCATTGAGAGTAGGATGTGAGCTTTAAAACAAATATTCAATTTAAACCAGCATCTGCAGTTCTTTCTTACACAGATAACTGAAAGAATGGCTTCATTATTCCAAACCATTATTCCATTGAAAAATAGCCTCTTCAATTCTTGTTCCACAAAATGGAAGGATTTGAATATAATGATCTTATTTAGAATTTTAAAACACTTTCAGCCATTATAATGTTGCCATTATAATGTTGCCATTCGGCTTGTACTCGCTGGAATTTAGAAGATTGAGGGGGGGATCTCATAGAGACTTACAAAATTCTTAAGGGGTTGGACAGGCTAGATGCAGGAAGATTGTTCCCGATGTTGGGGAAGTCCAGGACAAGGGGTCACAGTTTAAGGATAAGGGGGAAGTCTTTTAGGACCGAGATGAGAAAATCGTTTTTCACACAGAGAGTGGTGAATCTGTGGAATTCTATGCCGCAGAAGGTAGTTGAGGCCAGTTAGTTGGCCATATTTAAGAGGGAGTTGGATGTGGCCCTTGTGGCTGAAGGGATCAGGGGGTATGGAGAGAAGGCAGGTACAGGATACTGAGTTGGATGATCAGCCATGATCATATTGAATGGCGGTGCAGGCTCGAAGAGCCGAATGGCCTACTCCTGCACCTAATTTCTATGTTTCTATGTTTCTATTATTAGCATATAGATACTTATCAGTAACTGAACTCTCCTTGGATAAGTAGTTAATGATACAATTCTACTTTTGTTGTATATTGAACGCATATGTCTTGGCAAACAAATAAAACCAGGCTAAAGTGAACATGATCTTACATTTCATGGGTTGCAAAAGAACAAGCTGACCTGCTTAAAGGGGGCAGAAGAGAGTATTTTATCATTTTAGTACACAACTGATGGGACACGTCAGCTGACCACCTGAGACCACGAGGCCCAGACCATCTTTTTGGGCCAGACCTCATTTATGCAGAACTGTGAAGTTGCCTGCTGATTCAGGTCATGCAGGGAGGGGTTGAGGCTAATGGGTTAGGACGGGGATTGAAATCGCGGCGATGGTGACCCAGACCATTTCTACTTCCAGCATCATACAGCAATGGGTGGCATGGTGGTGCAGTGGTAGAGTTGCTGCCTTACAGTGCCAGAGACCCGGGTTCAATCCTGACTATGGGTGCAGTCTGTGCAGAGTTTGTACATTCTCCCCGATGACCTGCGTGGGTTTTCTCCAGGATCTCCGGTTTCCTCCCACAGTCCAAAGGCGTAAAGATTTGTAGGTCAATTGGCTTGGTATAATTGTAAATTGTCCCTAGAGTGTGTCGAACTAGTGTTTGTGTGCAGGGATTTCTGGTCGACATGGACTCTGTATCTTGAAACTAAACTATCTAAAATGTAAATCTTCTTCTACCTTTGATGGCTTTGGTTCATAGAATGGCCCAAAAGATGATTTGACATGTGCCTGTCTTTTGAAATGCATTCTGAATTGAGCCCATTGATAAGGCAGCTAAGGGGACATCTCAGTTGCCCAGTAAACCATCAAGTAGATGATGAAAATAGAGGCAGGTTTGGATTTGAACAGTAATACCAAGTATCTGCTGTTTGAAGAGGGGGGCACAATGCGCAGATGGTAGAGCTGCAGCCGCACGCTACCAGAGACTTGTGATTAATCCTAACCTCAGCTGCTGTCTGTGTGGAGTTTGCACGTTCTCCCTGTGACCTCATGGGTTCCTCCAGGTGCTCCAGTTTCCTCCCACATCCCAAAGACACGCGGGGTTATAGGTTAATGAGCTGCTGTAGATTGCCCCCAGTGTGTAGGAAGTAAGCAAAAAAGTGGGAAAGCATAGAGCTGATTCCTGGGATGGCAGGACTTCCATATGAAGAAAGACGGGATAGACTTGGCTTGTACTCGCTGGAATTGAGAAGATTGAGGGGGGATCTCATAGAGACCTACAAAATTCTTAAGGGGTTGGACAGGCTAGATGCAGGAAGATTGTTCCCGATGTTGGGGAAGTCCAGAACAAGGGGTCACATTTAAGGCCTTATGAGGTCAAAGCTGGGTCAGGGATTATTGATAATTACATTTTGATAAGAGATGATGGACATGTACAGACAAGTCACTTGAAAGGGTTATTTATATTCAATCCAAATTTGAATTAATGTACATTGAAACATAGAAACATAGAAAATAGGTGCAGGATGAGGCCATTCGTTCCTTCTAGCGAGCACCACCATCATTGTGATCATGGCTGATCATCCGCTATCAATACCCCATGCCTGCCTTCTCCCCATATCCCTTGACTCCACTAACCCCTAGAGCTCTATCTAACTCTCTCATAAATCCATCCAGTGATTTGGCCTCCATTGCCCTCTGTGGCAGGGAATTCCATAAATTCACAACTCTCTGGGTGAAAAAGTTTTTTCTCACCTCAGTCTTAAATTACCTCCCCTTTATTCTAAGACTGTGGCCCCTGGTTCTGGACTCACCCAACATTGGGAACATTTTTCCTGCATCTAGCTTGTCCAGTCCTTTTATAATGTTATATGTTTCTATAAGATCCCCCCTCATCCTTCTAAATTCCAGTGAATACAAGCCTAGTCGTTTCAATCTTTCCTCATACGACAGTCCCGCCATCCCAGGGATCAATCTCGTGAACCTACGCTGCACTGCCTCAATCACAAGGATGTCCTTCCTCAAATTAGGAGACCAAAACTATACACAATACTCCAGATTTGGTCTCACCTGAGCCCTATACAACTGCAGAAGAACCTCTTTACTCCTATACTGAAATCCTCTTGTTATGAAAGCCAACATTCCATTAGATTAGATTAGATTCTTTATTTGTCATTCAGACCTTTTGGTCTGAACGAAATGTTGTCCCCCTGCAGTCCCCTGCATTAGCTTTCTTCACTGCCTGCTGTACCTGCACGCCAACTTTCAGTGACCGGTGTACAAGGACACCCGGGTCTCGCTGCACCTCCCCCATACCTAACCTAACCCCATTGAGATAACAGGCAGTAATTGTGCAATGAAAATAGTTTTGAGAAAATATTGTGTGACACAGTCTTCTACTCCAATTCTAGTTGCCCATTATTTTCTGGTGACAAAATAGTGAAATACTTCTTTCCCAGAAAAAATAACACATTGAAGTAGATGTGTCACAATGTAATGTGCAATTACTTGGAATAGGAAGAGAACAGTCCTATTTATCAACCTATATCTTGAGACTCAGGTAATGTACGTTTTGGTTTATTTGTTTTTTATACTATTTTGTTCTGACATTTATAGGGGAACATGAGGATATTTGCTGTAATGCAAGTGGGTATTAAGTGAAAGAAATGACTGGATAATAATCTGATGCAGAAGATTGCTGATTTCAGTGTAGGGATTCATCAATGTGACATTTCTCATGATAACCAGAGTGATAGGAGATGAGACACATAAATTTAAGAATTATGTCAACTTACCTTAATTTAGGAATGATAGTCTAAATATATGCAAAGAAAAGTAGGTCACCACTGAGCATAATCGAGAATTTCACAAAGAGTGGAAAATATTATTTTAGAACAGCTTTGAAACAATATGGTGAATGCACATTCATGCATGGATTTTGCAGCTCCTCTGCCTCACCTCATTAGGTGACAGTGAAGCTTGGTACACTCAAGTATATTTTACCTAGAGAAGATTATTTACTCTAAACTGGTACAGTCATCCCTTGATTTATGAAGGGTCACATTTTGCAAAATGATTAGTTAAGCGAAAATTTGTAAATTAAAGAAGTTTTTCCCACAGGTTTCAAAGTAAACAGTTTGGTTTTATTTCAATGTTCGAGAATTTCAGCCAAAGAACCTAAGTACGTACACTTACATCAACACCATTATCTGAAATATCAAAATATTGCTTTATTAATAATTAAATCTTAAATTCAGGTAATAAAGAACACATCACATGTAGAATAAACTCTTACAGAATACTTACCAAGTGAAACATACGAGATGCTGACAGAATGGAGGCATTTTCTTGTGGAAGTAACTGGACATAGAGATCATGGTTTCAAGATATAGAGTCGTCCATTTAAGGCAGAGAAGAGGCAAAATGTTTTCTATCAAAGCTTCAAAAAGCTTGGGACCTTTCTTCCCTCAAAGTCAATGAAAGAATCTCTTTAAGGCATGTACTTGATAAACAAAAAACGTCATGATTACTATGAAAGAGTAATTCAGAGTACCCTTTTACTTCCAATATTCTCCTGCCAATTCTACCTTCTTCCATTCTCTGTAAATCTGATTTCATCCAAACTCTGCTGCCCGTCTTCATGCCCTCTTCATCACTCATGTTAACCCGTCATAAATTAGATCAGTAATTTTATATCGAAGTCTCGTGATGAGACTAGGTGAAGAACCTGCCAGCCCGCATGGGCGTCAATACGTCGCCACATGGTGCGGGATTCGGAGGCATTGGAAAATGTTCCGGCAGGTATGCTGTTTTTCTTTGCAGGAACAATAGGCTCTGAAAATAGAGGCAGCGGAGGTTAGTAAGCAGACCTTACCTGACCCGGGTCGACCTCCTTATCAGAGCTTCAGTGAAGTTCCTTTTGCAGGCCGTGCCTGTCCACATCTTCTGCCAAACTGCTCCCTTTCGGAGCTTTAAACGAACAGAGGCTGACAGGTGCGACCTGTACAGCTACCGCCGTTGAAGCTCCGGAAGGGAGCAGGCGGCCAGCCTCGGAGTAAACTGGCAGGCGCGAACTGCACAGTAAGCTCCACCAAAGCTCCGAAGGAGCAGCCTGTCGCACCAGGCTCAGAGTAACTGGCAGGCGCGTCCTGCACAGTAAGCTCCACGAAGGCTCCGAAGGAGCAGAAGGCTCTGAAGGAGCAGCCTGTCCCACCGGGCGCAGAGACGCTGGCAGGCGCGACCTGTACAGCAATGTTCGTTTAAAGCTCCGAAAGGGAGCAGTTTGGCAGAAGATGTGGACAGGCACGGCCTGCAAAAGGAACTTCACTGAAGCTCTGATAAGGAGGTCGACCCGGGTCAGGTAAGGTCTGCTTACTAACCTTCGCGGAAGCGTTAGAAATGGAGCTGCCTGGCAACCTGGACTCAGAAACACTGGCAGCATAGTCTGTCCACTACCTTTCACTGGCTCTGAAAAAGAGCAGGTTGGCGACCCGGGCACAGAGAGGCTGGCAGGGGGGCCTGCACAGCAACTGTTGAAAGTTCCATAATGGAGCCGCTTGTTGGAACCGGGCTCACAGACGCTGGCAGGGTGGCCTGCACAGCAACCTCTGTGAAAGCTTCCAGAAGGAGCAGCTTGTCTATCCTGGTTCAGGGAAGACCAACTTGAAACTGGCTGTTCAAATTGATCATATTGGCCAGGGAAGCACTGCCTCAACATCTATGATTGAGGTTATCAGGCTGCCCACAAGAGTGAGGAAGGTGCATTTCATTGATAGAGGCAGTTAAACTCACATATTTGAGGATATCTCCTGCTCAGAGGCAGGGAGTATGAGGATTCCCTCAACACATGCTAAATTCTTTCAGCTCGGCTAAAAAGAGTTGCCAGCACGCTGGAACATCATTTGCCATCCTCTCGGGAACTAGTCAAGGCCGAACTTGCATGTAGCATTTTTACCTGACTTGCAGGTTCGAGTTGCGAAAGTTAAAATAAATAAATAAATAAACAAATAATAAAAAGCAAAAGCTCCGTAAGGGAGCAGTTTGGCGACCCAAGTTCAGGGTAGGCCATGCCAAAACGGCAAAATGTCCAGATGGACAATATTGGGCAGGAAGGTACTGCCTCAACATCCATTGAGGATATCATCTGTAGGCCTGATTGAGAGGCTGGTCAAAGGGAATGTGTTGTGCACACTGGCGACTGAGACAGGTAGCTCCAGTCAGAGGTCAGCGGCAGCAATACCTGGTTCAGGGTTCACTCTGAGGAGGGGTGTTTTGAGGATTATTCGCAGAGACTCTGACTGTGAGGGAGTTGACAGTGAACTCGGATTCCCACATCAAGTGGATGATATGCTTCAACTTAAGTCTCATAAGAATCTGCTGGCACCAGTGACTAAATTTGCCATCTCTTTGGGGATAGAAGAACAGTTAGAGAAAGAACTTGCAAGTAGCATCCTAGGCTATTTATGAAGATTCTAAAGTCAATGTTCCCCTACTCAGATCTAAAGGGCATTTTGTCATGGAGTTTATGGAGGACATGCTTATTGCAGGGAAGAGATCAGGTGTCACAGAGTTAGCTGTTTCAGCAACCAAGGCACTCCTAGAATATCTAGTGTTTGTTGTTCATCCAGGAAAGTCCATACTGGAAATGGCATTATCTATTACATATTTACGTCTTGTCATAAACTCTGCAGATATGTCTCGCACCCTACACACAGATAAGACTCAGGGTATTTATCAGTAGATGCCTCCTAAGATAATTCAAGACAAGGCAACATTAATTATAGTGGTGGCAAATTGGCCTACTCAACCATGGCTTCCATTGTAAATAAGTCCGCTGAAAGAAGCTCCTGTATTTGCTCAAAGACCCGAGCGGTGGCTAGTTCAACCTATTTCTTGCGCATCTGTCACTGCATGGTTGTATGGAAAGTTTTGTGAAGAGACACATGCGAGCTACTTTTAAACAGAAGTAGCAGAGGTTTGTTGTTTTATTTCAGTTTGGGTTTAAGAGAAGCGACTATGTTATAGCGCAATTAACGCTGCTCATACTTCTTTGTTGTTGTATCTAGTACTAAGTGAGACAATAAATGATTGGCTTTCACCCACTGTTGACTAAGGTCATGGAAGGTGTCTTTTATTTAAACACTCTAAAGCCTAGATATAAAGTAGTGTGGAATGTGTAATCAGTATACATTTTTATGCAGATTATCATCAGCTGTATCCCTAATGTGGGAGCAGTTGCTATTATGTTAGTCATGCTTATGACACTGATTTCAGCACGAAGAGCACAGTCTTTACACCATCTCTGTCTGGATCTCTCGGTCATATTTGACAAGAGGGTAGCATTCTATGTGAATGAACTCGTAAAGCAAAACAGGCACGGTTGGGTACAAGTTGGAGTTGACAGCATACCCACCAGATCGGAGATTGGGGGTGTTTATTATGTAAAAAGGTACACTGTTACTATGAACCTATGAGATGAAGGAAAGGTTTCTTCATAGTTATATAATAGTTTCACAAGAGATTGTTGGTGCAGACTATTTCAAGATGGATAGAGTGTAAGCAGCTGAAAGCGGGAGTAAACACAAATAATTTCAAGTCTCACTCTACCAGGGCAGCTGGCTCGTCAGCAGCCAATAGAATGGATATTCCCCTTTGACCACTTTCTTGCAACAGCAGGCGGCTCAGATAAGCGCACTTTCAGAAGTTATAAAATTTCATTGAACATGTCTGGATAGTTGCAGATAGAATTCTGAACAGTGTTGCGTGAGCTATTGTCTAACCCAAGGCAATTGGGGCTGTGGTCCAATTAAGGGCGATGTACATGTATGTAAAGTTAGCATCGTGTTGTTAATGGCCCATGTCTTAGCTGCCATTTATGGTTTATCCGTTTAGTGTTTTCACATACAGATTGGTTTACTGCATGTACAGGTTTGTAAGTTAATGTGAAGGAATGAACTACAGTTGCTGGTTTACACTGAAGATAGACACAACATACTGGAGTGACTCAGTGGGACAGGCAGCATCTCTAGAGAGAAGGAATGGGTAATATTTTGGGTCGAGACCTTTCTTCAGGGTCTGAAGAAGGGTCTCAACCTGAAACGTTACCCATTCCTTCTCTCCAGAGATTCTGTCTGTCCTGCTGAGTTACCCCAGCATGTTGTGTCTACCTCCATGTTTGTAGGTTAATTGGCTTTGGTGAAAATTGTAAAAAGAATGATGTAAATTGTCCCTACTGTGTAGGATAGTGTTAGTGTAAAGGGCGATCACTGGTTGGTGTGGACTCTATTGTTTCTCACTGTTTCTCTAATTTCTGAAATCTAAAGACTTAAACCCCTGTCTCACGGTGCGAGTCGACCCACAAGTGATCCCGAGGTTAAAACGAATGAAACTGGTGGTAATCACGTACAATTAACGTAGCGGGAACGTCGGAACTCGTGGACGCAACTTAGCGACCCGTGGCGCTAACGGCAGGTACCCGGAAAACTTGTTAACTCTTGAAAAATTTTAAATATGTTTAAAGATTTCCACAAGTCAAATTTACTCTTGAAGTTAAAATTTGAAACATTTAAACTCGTTGTAAGAAAGTAGTGGCCCGTGAGTTTACTGTAATGACTCTTGAGTCTACCGTGGGTTTGGCCTGAGTGCCAGAAGGGAAATGTTGAAAACTAGTCATCTACGGAGAACTTGGATAGGTGACGTTTCGGGTCGGGACCCTTCTTCAAACTTTAGACCCTTCTTTCACCCGAAACGTCACCTGTCCATGTTCTCCACGGATACTGCCTGACATGTTGAGTTGCTCCAACACTTTGTATTTTTTCGTGAACCAGCTTCTGTAGTTCCCTGTGTTCCAAAATGTAATGCTTTATAAATGTCCAGAGATGCTGCCTGCCTGTGAGTTACTCCAGCACTTTGCATCTGTCTCCCTGGAGACTTTGTTCCCACGCAATGTGACATCTACTGTGCATACTTTGCCAACTGTTGTTTTGGCAGCAGCAACATAATCTCCCGGTTAGTACACTCGGTGTTGCTGAGGCCTAGTTTATGTAGAGACAAGAAACTGCAGATGCTGGAATCATGATCATAAAACACACACAAAGTGTTGGAGGAACTCACACAGCGCTGGAGTAACTCAGCGGGACAGGCAGCAACAGCGGAGGGAATGGACAGACGTTTATTCGGCTCGAAAAGAAGGGACCCGATCTGAAAAGTTGCCTATCCATTCCCTCCACAGATGCTGCCTGACCTGCTGGCTGACTTCGACACTTCGTGAGTTCATGTCATTGAAGCAGAATTAGGCCATTCGGCCCATCGAGTTGCTCCAGCACTTTGTGTTTGCTCAACATGCCAACATCTGTGGTCCCCCATGTCTCCATTTGACAGCTGGAAGAACTCAGCGGGTCATGGAGTCTGAAGAAGGACCCTGACCCCAAGCCTGCCTGCCTGTTTCCTTCCACCGTACAATGGAACAGTCTGAGGAAGGGCGACGATAGACAAAAAGCTGGAGTAATTCAGCGGGACAGACAGCATCTCTGGAGAGAAGGAAAGGGTGATGTTTCGGGTCAAGACTCTTCGACAGACTGGTAAGGGCTGGACAAGCTAGATGCAGGAAAAATGTTCCCAATGTTGGGTGAGTCCAGAACCAGGGGCCACAGTCTTAGAATAAAGGGGAGGTCGTTTAAAACTGAGCTGCGAAAAAACTTTTTTACCCAGAGTTGTGCATTTATGGAATTCCTTGCCACAGAGGGAAGTGGAGGCCAAATCACTGGATGGATTTAAGAGAGAGTTGGATAGAGCTCTAAGGGCTAGTGGAGTCAAGGGATATGGGGAGAAGACAGGCATGGGTTATTGATAGCGGACAATCGGCCATGATCACAATGAATGGCGGTGCTGGCTCGAAGGGCCGAATGGCCTCCTCCTGCACCTATTTTCTATGTTCTATGAAAGATATAGATGATGATGTATTGTAGAGAGATAAAGAACAATGAATGCAAAAAAGTTACGATGATAAAGGAAACAGACCTTTGTTCGCTGTTCTTTGGGTGAAAACGAGCAAATGATGCCACTTGGGTGGAGGAGGGATAGACAGAGAGGGAATGCCGGAGTTACTTGAAGTGAGAGAAATCAATATTCACACCACTGGGCTGTAAGCTGCACAAGCGAAATATGAAATGCTGTTCCTCCAATTTGCATTTAGCCTCACTCTGACTGGAGGAGACATCGGACAGAAAGATCAGTGTGGGAATGGGAAGTGTTTGGCAACCAGGAGATTAGTAGGTCCAGGTAGCAACCGGGAGAGTCGCGATCTGAAAAATCACCCATTCCTTCTCTCCAGAGATGCTGTCTGACCCTCTGAGTTACTCCAGCTTTTGGTGTCTATCGTTGAGGTAAACCAGCATCTGCAGTTCCTTCCTACACAACAGAACAGTACGAGGAGTGGTTAATGTTAGAGGCTGCTCACTAACCTCACTATGTTTACATCGTCCTCTCTAGCAATGAATAAATATAATTCGGTTACTGTATTATTGAGTACAACCGCCCATTTAAAATGACTGCTCTTTGATTCTCAACCACTGGATATTTGCCTGGAAACATACATCCAGTGGCGCTGTTGCTAGCTGCCTCCGCCTTCAGTCCGGTATGTTTTTGTTTTTTTGTTATGTTTGAAGACGTTTTTTTGTGTTTTTTTTTAATTCTTTATGTGAGGGGAAGAGGGTACGGTAAGGGGGATACCGTCCTCCAGTCGCTTCCTGGAGAGGATGCGACTATTATTCGAGTCGCGTCCTTGCCCCCCTCCCCCCCCTGGATTAGCGCTGCCTTTCCTGCCGGGACCGTCCAGAGCTCTAGCAGCAGCGGCGCAGCGTTGGAAACATCGAGGGGCAGGCGATGCCTCACCGGGGATCGCCGTCTGGAGCTCCGGAGCGCTGGGCCTGCTGCACCGACATCGCGGAGCTGTGGTTCGCGGAGCTCCCAACGCGGGCGGCGCTGACCAACATCGCAGAGTCCTGCGACTCCGCCCGCCTCGGCCTGTGGACTTCGGGAGCCGCGGACTCCGGTGGGAGGTGGCTGATCTGGAGGTCCTGGGCCGCTGAGGATGTTCTCCGTCGGGGTTCCATCGTTCCCAGCGAGAGGGCCTGAGCATCGTTCCCGGCGAGAGGGCCTGCGGGTGCTCGGGAGGCCCCGACCACAGGTGAACATCTGGGAAGATCGGCAGGGAGGCTGGCTGGACTATGGTACCGCTGTGGGGTTATGTTGTGTGTGGACTTCTGTGTTTGTGCTTTTAAAAAAAAAAAGTTTATTTATTTATTATTTACTTTCATGTTAATGACTGTAAGGAAAATCCATTTTGTTGTCTCTAAAATGAGATAATGACAATAAATTGAATACAATACAATATTGCATGTTTTCATTCAGTGAGATAATTCAATTTTAATAGACTGAGGTGTTAAATCCAGCGCCACTTCACAACAAACTAAACGACCTATAACTTAAATAGAGCATTTAGGATCGATAATAAAATTTCCAAGACTATTTCACATATATAATTCCAGCACCACTTCACACTGAACTGTCCGTGATGTTTAAAGGGGCTGGCATCTGTCCTGATCCGTTGTTCGGATAAAACACTGCTTGAAATAATTTGAAGTTTTGAAATTAATCCTCGGGAGAGGGACTTGGTAACTCGGGAGAGGAACTTTGAACATCGCAGAAATGATAAGTAAGGAGAAAATTTAGTCATACCCGTGGGAACTCAGTTAAACTCTTGAACATAAACTTGGAATCTAGCACACAACTATGAGTGATTTTATTCTTTCACTCGGGGTCACTCGTGGGTCGACTCGCACCGTGAGACAGGGTTTTTATCCAGTGAAGCAATATGGGTAGAGCACAGAAATAAGAAAGGTACAATCACTGAGATGGAGGTTAGAATATAGGCCTTCCAATAATGAGCAGTAGATGGAGGATCAGATAAGGAAGCAGATTATGGAAACAAAATTAAAAGCATCGGGGTGGTTGTAATGGATAACTTTAACATCCCCGATATTAGTGGTGGAGGCAGGTTCGATTTTAACATTTAAGAGTAAAGTGGATAGGTATATGGACGTGAAGGGAATGGAGGGGTATGGTCTGAGTGCAGGTAGATGGGACTAGGGGAAAACAAGTGGTCGGCACGGACTGGAAGGGCCGAGAGGGCCTGTTTCTGTGCTGTAATTGTTATATTATATTATATGTTATTAACTGATTGACTGGGACTGTGCCAGAGGCTTTGATGGGGCCGAATTTGTTAGGTTCATCCAGGAGAGTTTCTAAACACAGTATGTAGATAGTCCAACCAGAGAAGGGGCCAGACTGGACTTTGAATTAGGAAAAGTCAGGTCAGGAGGTCAGTTTCAGGAGGAGAGCATTTTGGGAACAGTGAACAAAGTTCATAAGCTTTCAGATAGTAAGGATGAAGATAAAACTGGACCATGGTGGAAAGGGTCAAATTGGGAAATCCACATCTGACATGGCTTCCCCCCCTCCCCCCCCCCCCCCCCCCCCCCCCCCCCCCCCCTCGCCCCGACATTAGTCGGAAGAAGGGTCTCGACCCGAAACGTCGCCCATTCCTTTTCTCCATAGGTGCTGCCTTACCCGCCGAGTTTTTCCAGCATTTTTTGTCTACCTTCTGACATGTAAGAGTCATTTAAAGGCCAGTTGATACAGGACTGACATGTTCCTGGGATGAAAAATCTAGTCAGAAAGCCAAAAGAACCAAGTGTAAGGTATTAGAGTGACATTGTATAGGACTTTTGAAGAATATATAGAAAGCTATAGGGAACTTAACCAAAAAAATCAGAAGGACTAAAAGGGGCCATGAAATGCCTGTGGTAAATAGGATTAAAGAGAATCCCAAGACATTTCCCACATACATTAAAAACACGAGGATAACTAGGGAGAAGGTAGGATCACTTAATAACAAATTCATGCCTGGAAACAGACAAAATAGGTGAGATACTAAATGTGAACTTTGCCTCACTATTCACCAAGGAGAAGGACATGGAGATCAGGAAAGGGAATGCTGATATTCTAGGGCAAGCTGATATTGGGAGGGTGTTGGGTCTTCTGAAGAGCATTCAGGTGGATATGTCTTCGGGCTTGATGGGATCTATCCCAGGTTATTGAGTGAAGTAAGTGAGGAGATTACTGGGGAGTTGACAGAAATCACCCGTGATTTCAGCCACAGGTGAGGTCCCAGTGGACTAGAGAACAATTAGTGGTGTTCCTCTGTTTAAAAAGGACAGTAGAGACACCAGGAAATTATAGGCCAAAGCGCATTACAGAATGGTTGGGAATTTGTTGGAGAAGATCCATATGGATTGGATTTATCTGCGTCTGGAAAAGCAAAGTGTAGGAAGGAACTGGAGATGCTGGTTTACACCGAAGATAGACACAAAATATTTCAGTTCCATTTAGTTTATTGTCGTGTGTACAGTGAAAAGCTTTTAACCAGTCAGCAGAAAGACAATACATGATTACAATCGATCCATTTACAGTATATAGATAAATGATAAGGGAATAATGTTTAGTACAAGGTAAAGTCAGCAAAGTCTGATCAAGGATAGTCTGAGGGTCATAGTTAAAGTAAGAAATGTTGCTGTAGGAATACAAATTTAAGTGTGTGGAACGACTGTGATACGAGTTTGTTGATCTGCTTCTGTGGCGAGCATGCAAATAGTCGTCTTGGCTGGAGTAACTCAGTGGGACAGGCAGCATCTTTGGATAGAAGGAATGGGTGACGTTCCGGGTCGAGACCCTTCTTCAGACTGAGAGTCCGGGGAGAGGGAGACATAAAGATATGGAAGGTAAGGTATGAAAGCGAGACATCAAAGGCGACAGATTAAGGAAAATGTAGAATAGATCATTGTTGAAGAGGGGTTTCGGCCCGAAACGTTGCCCATTTCCTTCGCTCCTTAGATGCTGCTGCACCCGCTGAGTTTCTCCAGCCTCGATTTTCCAGTATCTGCAGTTCCTTCTTTAACATAGAATAGATCATTGTTAGCTAGGGGAAGGTGACAACGAATTATGCAAAGATACAATCCACGGGAATGATAAATGGGACCTACATAGAAGACAGAGTAATGGGTGGAAGGATATTACTCAGACTGGAGGTCTGTGACCAATAGTTTTTGCAAGGATCAGTGCTGGGACCTCTGTTATTTGTGGATAGTGAGGAAGGTTGTCAAAAGATTGAGCAGGATGTCGATTAATTGAAAATATGGACAGAGAAATGGCAGATAGAGTTTAATCTGGACAAGAGTGAAGTGTTGTACCCTGGCAGATCAAATTAAAAGGACATGCAAGAAAATGTAGCACATGTTTAGAGATTCAGCATGGAAACAGACTCTTTGTCCCACCGAGCCCATCAATCACCAACTCACACTCGTTCATCACGGCTAATGTTACCCAACGAATAAAGATAACTCATCCATTTAGATCTGCGTTTTAAAAGGGTGACATGAAAGGAAAGATCCTAGGAGACAAATAGAAAATAACTTTCAGTTGTTACTAATGACTATTGTGAAATTCTATGTTCAATCAGAGCATAGACATGACAATATCCAACCACATTCAGGCAGCTGATGCTTCAATCGAAGACACATCCAAGCATATTACACTTCAAGTTTTCTGCAATATTCAATTTACAAACCTCTACAAGCCACAACATCCTCCTTCTCTGGTGCATACTTGTCTGCCAGATGATGCACGGAATGTTAATCGGCTACTGGAGCAGTCATTGCAAACTTGACAGATCCCTGTGCGAAAACAACTAATCAGAGAAACTTGCCCATGCTGTAGATGTGCTCCAGCAACATTTTAGGATGGTTAGAGAATACTACATGATCAATCATTCCTGATCAAGAAGCCCGAAGAGGACAACCATAGAGTCATAGTCTTACAGTGTGGAAACAGGCTCTACAGCTCAACTTGCCCACACTGGCCGGTATGCCCCATCTACACTAGTTCCACCTGCCTGCGTTTGGCCCATATCCTTCTAAACCTGTCCTATCCATGTATCTGTCTAAATTATTCTTAAACATTGCAATACTACCTGCCATAACTACCTCCTCAGGCAGCTTGTTCCATACACCCTCCCACAGCTTTTGTGAAAAAGTTACACTTCAAGTTCCTATTAAAAGTTTCCCCCCTCACTATAAGCCTATGTCCTCTGGTTCTCAATTCCCCTACTCTGGGCAAGAGACTGCATGTTTACTATAATCATAATATAGAATCACAGGGCGTTTACAGCACAGAAGGCCATTCAGCCCATTGTGCCCAATTACAATCTCTGACAGAGCAACTCGTTAATTCCATGTCCTGCTCCTTCACAATTGTCCTATAAACCATTCCTCACCGTAGATTCATACAATTTCCGATTAAAGCCCACAATGGAATGTGCCTCTAAACCATATGCAGGCAGAGCATTCATGATTTCAACAACAAACTGCATGGGAAAGCGTAGCTTCACATTGCTCTTCCCCATTATTTTATCTCTAGTCCTTGACCCCAACAGAATCAGCATTGTACAACCCACGCATCATCTTATATACTTCAATCAGATCTCCCTGCAACCTCCAAGAAAACAATCCCCGTCTCCCCCAATCTATTCCTGGAACTGTGATCCCTCATTCCAGGTAGGAGTTTTGTAAATCACCTCTGGATATTCTCCATTTTCTCCACATCATTGTTATAATGAGGTAGCCCGAACTGAACACAATACTTCACTTAACACCAGAGAGAGCATTATTTTATAAAGAATCTGCATGATTCCCTTGCATTTATACTCTGCCTTCATTGATAAAGTCCAGAATTGCATCTGCTTTATTAACTGCTTTCACAACCTGCCCTGCCACTTTCAATGACAGATGTTCCCATGTCCTTTTGCTCCTGCATGCCTTTAAGAATAGTATATTTTATTCCATACTGTCTCTCCTCACATTTCTCCACATTCAACTTCATCTGAACTTCCAGCTGCAATTTATCACAATTATCATTGCAGTTCATAGCGTTGCCAGATTTCGTGTCATCTGCAAATTTAGAAATTGTGGCTTACATTCCCAAGTCCAGCTCATTAAAATAGATAAAAAAAAGAAGCAATGGCGCCTACACTGATTCCTGGGGATCGCCACCACTTACCTTCCTCCAGTCCAATAAACATTCATCATAACTGACTCTTTCCTGTTACTTTGCCAACTTTGCATTCATTCTATCAATATTTATTTTTTAGATACATAGAAAACCCCCTGATCCCTTTAACCACAAGGGCCACATCTAACACCCTCTTAAGTATAGCCAATGAACTGGCCTCAACTACCTTCTGTGGCAGAGAATTCCAGAGATTCACCACTCTCTGTGTGAAAAATGTTTTTCTCACCTCGGTCCTAAAAGACTTCCCCCTTATCCTTAAACTGTGACCCCGTGTTCTGGACTTCCCCAACATCGGGAACAATCTTCCTGCATCTAGCCTGTCCAACTCCTTAAGAAGTTTATAAGTTTCCATAAGATCCCCCCTCAATCTTCTAAATTCTAGCGAGTACAAGCCGAGTCTATCCAGTCTTTCTTCTTATGAAAGTCCTGACATCCCAGGAATCAGTCTGGCGAACCTTCTCTGTACTCCCTCTATGGCAAGAATGTCCTTCCTCAGATTAGAAGACTAAAACTGTACGCAATACTCCAGGTGTGGTCTCACCAAGGCCCTGTACAACTGCAGCAGAATCTCCTTGCTCCTATACTCAAATCCTTTTGCTATGAATGCTAACATACCATTAGCTTTCTTCACTGCCTGCAGCATCTCCCCTTTTCCTAATCGGCCACCATTCAGATAATAGTCTACATTCATCTACATTATACTGCATCTGCCATGCATTTGCCCACTCACCCAGCCTATCCAAGTCACCTTGCAGCCTCCTAGCATCCTTCTCACAGCTAACACTGACCCGCAGCTTCGTGTCATCCGCAAACTTGGAGGTGTTGCATTCAATTCCCTCAACCAGATCATTAATATATATTCTCTTATGTGGGACCTTGTAGAAAGCCTTCTGAAAGTCCAGATATAACACATCCACAGGTTCTCCCTTATCCACTCTACTAGTTACGTCCTCGAAAAATTCTATCTTACAGAATTTTTACCTTTCATAAATCCATGCTGACTTTGGCCAATGATTTCACCACTTTCCAAATGTGCTGCTATCCCATTTCAAGCTGGATGCAAGGCCACCAAATTCAAGTGCAGCTTCTTATCACTTCAAGCAGGGTGCAAGGCCACCGAATTCAAGTGCAATTTCATACCACTTCAAACAGGGTGCAAGGCCAACAAATTCAAGTGAAGTTTCAGACAACTTCAAGCTGGATCCAAGGGCACCAAATTCAAGTGCAGTTTCATACCACTTTCAGCAGGGTGCAAGGCCACCAAATGCAGTGCAGTTTCATACCATTTCAAGCAGGGTGCAGGGCTGCCAAATTCAAGTGCAGTTTCATTCCACTTCAAGCAGGGTGCAAGGCCACCACATTCAAATGCAGTTTCATGCCATTTCAAGCAGGGTGAACCCACCATAAAACCACCATAAAACCACACAAAACACCAAACTCACAGTTTAGTAGACATTCAGCGTGTTCAGTTGATTCACAGCTCAGACAGAGTCGTGACCTCTCCCTCCCCATCATGCAGAGACTGAGCCACACCCACACTGCTGGGTTTTAAAACCCCTCCCCCTCCCAGGGGAAAAGGTGTGGCCTTCATGGCGTGATTGACAGGAGAGAGATTCTCAACATTTTTTAAACACTAATAACACTTTTAGTTTTCATTGATGGGAAGAATCCTCAGCACCTGCTGAGCGGAGGGGGACTGAGTAAGATGGACAAAAATCACAGCCGTAAGTGGTATCGTTTTATGTATCTTCAATATACAGTGCAAACAGGAAGTAACCCAAAGCAGCCAAATCACCACTTGCAGTAAGTAGTGCCTTTCAACTTCAACCCAAAGCACCCCAGCCACCATTTGCAGTAAGTAGTGACTTTTAACTTCAACCCAAAGCAGCCAAACCATCATTTGCAGTAAGTAGTGCCTTTTAACTTCAACCCAAAGCAGCAAACCACCATTTGCAGTTAGTGCCTTTTTACTTCAACCCAAAGCAGCCAAACCACCATTTGCAGTAAGTAGTGCCTTTCTACTTCAACCCAAACCACCATTTGCAGTAAGTAGTGCATTTTTTACTTCAACCCAAGCACCCAAACCACCATTTGAGTAAGTAGTGCCTTTTTACTTCAACCCAAAGCACCCAAACCACCATTTACAATATGTAGTGCCTTTTTACTTCAACCCGAAGCTCCCAAACCACCAGTTGCAGTAGTGCCTTTTTACTTCAACCCAAACCCCCCCCAAACAACCATTTGCAGGCAGTGCCTTTTCACTTCAAACCAAGGATATTTTCATTTTCAAACCACATTAGGGGCACTCACAGTTGAATAGATATGCGTTCAGTGTTATTCAGAGCACAGAGAGACGTGCCCCTCTGGCTTCCTCCATCTTGCAGAGACTGAGGCACACCACTTCCAGGTGTATAGTCCCTGACCCCTCCCGCCAGCAGGGGCAGCAGAGAGAATGGCAATTTTTTAAAAACATTAATCTCTCTCTGATTATTCATCGGTGGAAAAAATCCTCCGGTCCAGGAAGGCAGAGGGGGGCTCTGAGTGAGGTGGCGACGTTCTCTCGGATATCACAGCACAGCGAGCCAAAAGCGGTTAAGATCAGACTTTTAGTAATATAGATAATATTAACAAAAAACAACAGATAATAGATAACAAAAAACAACTCTAACCCAGGGGGAACTTAAACAGAACTTAAAATAGTAATGGCAAACAGCCCCGGATTGGCAATTGGCCGACGGTAGATGTTTTGAAACAGCAACTGATTTGACCACCCGACGACTGCCAAAATATGGTCGATGGGCACGTCCATCTCCCTGGCTGCTGACGTAGCTACTGCCCTGGTGGAATGAGATGTGAAAACATCAGTGTTAATACCTGCATCAACCAAGACTTGTTTCAACCACTCGAGATAGTCTGAACTGACACGTTCTTATGTGGCTTTTTGTAACTGATAAACAACCCTGTTTCCATGCTACGTAAGGCCCCTGAACTGCAATGTATTGCATCAAATGTGTCTTTACACATAGGGATGGATCCGTGGGATATGCTGAAAACACAATCTTGAACCCTGTCACACCTGGCCTGCTTTGTTTGTGGAGGCCATAAATGTAGAACATAACATTTTTCTGCAGCTACTTCCATTCTATCTAGCTGTAGTTTTTGTAATGTCTGTACTCGCTGTGCTGATACCAATGCCATGAGCATGACCACCTTCATGGTGATTTTGGCCAAAGGCAGAGATGTGACAGGGACCCTCTGACGAAGTATCTTGAGGACCATGCTTACATCCCAGATTGCCATATATCTAGGTTTAGGGGGTCTGGAGTTAAAAATTCCTTTCATCAATTGAGCAACGAGAGAGTGAGACCCAATAGGATGTTCATCTGACCCCGTCAATAAATACGATGACAAAGCACTTCTGGCTGAATTGATTGCACTATAACTCAGCCCTTCATCATAGTAGATTGTTGACAGGAATTCTACGACATGCTAAATACCTGCTGTACAATAGTCAATATTATTTTGTACACAGAAAACTTCCCATTTTTTACATAAGAGATATACAGCTTTGAGTACTCGTTCTCCAAGCTGCAGTGAGCATGTCCACAGTTTGGCTACTAATTTTCCGAGCAGACTGGCCACCTGTCTGATTGAAGGTTGATGCTCTTTTATAAGTTTAATGCAACCATCAATTAGCTCCGCCCTCTTTTCCCTGGGCAGAGTCACTACCATTTTAAGTGAATCAATTGTGAAACCCAAATAGTCAATTGTTGTAAGTGGTGTCAATTTAGACTTTCCTAAATGAATGACAAACCCTAATTTTTCAAGTGTGAATTTAACAACTGCCACAGATGCTTCAGCTAATTCACTTGTATGTCCTATAATTATGATATCATCCAGATAAGCCATAATCACATGGTCCGGAGCTCTAAGTAGCCCCAGTATTTAAAATTTAGTGAATATTCTAGGAGTTGACGTTAACCCGTTAGGCAGTGCCTTGCATTGCCATAATTGATTCATCCAAGTAAATTTTAAAAACTTTCTACGCTCCAAATGAACAGACACTGAGTAATACACAACTTTCAGATCTATGGTTGCCATATAACAGCCTCTGGAAATCAGTTGTTTGGCAGTAACAAACGTTTCCATTTTGAAGTGTCTATACTGTAGAAAAGGATTTAGATTAGTTAGATCCAAAATAATTCTACATCCTCTGTCCTTTTTTGGTCGGGGGAAAAATATTTGACACAAATTGATGGACTTGATGAACCGTCCTCTCAATTACTCCTTTATTACACAAATTTTCAAGTTCAGCCTGAACCTCCATTACTTTGGTTTCTGAAAAATGGAGTGTTCTGCTAGGAACATGCTGGAGAGGCAAATCCCCATTTGGATCGAACTCAATCCCAAACCCTTGAATAACACTCATAATAAATGGATCTGAGGTAAGTTGCTTCCAATCTTCATAGAATAGATGTCATCTATCCCCAATTTATGACTGTGTTATACTTAATATGTTCCCCTGAGAACCAGGCCCACCTACCTCCTTGGTGACTGGTGTGACCTTCTGTCCCCAGTTCCTGGCAGGAAACCCCATGGCTGCTCGTGATCCCACCGCAGGGTGCCAACCACACCCCTGCGTCGATGGCTGGCTTGTTCCTGGTGTAAACCCAGAAGCTGCAGTGTTCCTGTAAGGATATCTCCTCTTTACAGGTTTGCCGGTCATCGTTGTTTTGATCAGGCCCACCATTTTTGCCTGCTTAGTCATCTCCTTGACCCGTTTTGCGAGGTCTTCTCCAAAAAGTAGGTTGTGTGGCTGGACATTGAGGGCTTGCAGAGTGCGGCGAACCTTGGGTTGATGGTGGGCCTAATAGCCCTTTTTCTGAGACAGTTTATCTCAAAATGGGCGCTGCACAGCAACCCAAGTGCCTCTTGGTGTGTCCTCGACACATGTCCTCCATCCATCATTCTTGCAAATGCCGTGATTCCCAAGCCCAATAGCTTTAGAATCCTCTGCATTTTTATTTCTTGGGTACGCATGCTCACTCCCATCTGACCCCATATTATTTGGTTTATTGTTGGAACTTTTAATAAACCCGCAGTTCCTTGGAGTCTCATGCTTCTTAGCAGTTTCATCCATGGTAATCTCCTGGAGCTGATGGGACACCATGTAGTTGATTGTGGAGGCCAGCTCTTCTCCCAGCGGCTCTCCTGGCTCTGATGGGACAGCAAATGTTGCTGCCAGAGGTGGAAAATCTGGCAAATCCCATTCGTCCCCTGGCTCAACCTCACCATCAGAGTCGGGGTCAGAACTAAGCTGACCCATCGCACGTGCCTCTTCATCCATGAGGGTGCTATCAAGCAGCCCTGTACTAGGTGCTGCTGGCGCCTCTTGTTCTGGGTGGCGCTGACACTCCTCCTGCTGGAGTGTGCCCTGCTGGAGCACTGTATGCAACAGTTGCTCCATCAAACACACTATCCAGCCCCGGTGGGGAATCTTCCCCCGACTCCGTGGGCCCAGCAGATTTATGTGTTGCCTTGCGCCCAGCTGGCGCTGGCTCTGTGCTGTGTAGCACCAAGTTTGCAGTCGCTATGCTTTTTGCCGGCGACTGTACAGGGGTATGTGGCAGCCGTACACAGCCCGTACTCCCGTGGCTGGCTGTGGCTCGCCGCTTCCCCTTCCCCGTTTTGTCCATGGTGCTAACAACAGATGGGAAAAAACGGCACCATAGAGAAAAACTTTTTTACTCCAGTTAGGTTTTTTGGCACTCACATGAAGTCTAAATACTTACTGCTGGAGGAGTTCTGTTCCTCACAGCCTCCGTGCGCCAATGTGGCTGATGTACTGACGTGCATGCACACTGGCGGGGTTCTTCACGGAATCATTCACGTGACTCCGAAGTAAAAATGACTCTCTCTCTCGCTTAGGAGGCAATTCTCTTTGTTGGCAGTTTGCCTGGAATTTTCATTAAGAATTCCCTGTAGCCCCTGGAAATAATCGTATTTCTTTATCCCCACACTCATGAGATAGTCAGAGATTAGAACTAGGAAGCCAGAGTTAGTATCAAGCAGTCTGTGAATTTGCACAGCCTTTGAGGCAGTCAGGGGTTCCTAGTGGATAAGATATCAGTCTGTCATTTTTATTACCATTGCTTATGGTAATGTAAAGACCCAAACTAACTATTTGCACAAAGTCCACAAATGACTCCTCCATGATACACCTGGTGATTCACAAAGTCTTCACCAAGCTACTGCGCCTCAGCTCTGCCCATTCTATAGTTCGATAAATGAAGTAGTTGCATTTCTGCTGGTCACGTGTCAACCTTGTAGAAGTACAAAATGAAGATGATCATTTTGATCAGACAATTTGGACAAAATCGGCCAAGGTAAATTTGGCAATTCCCGGTAAAGGTATTTTGAATGGCCTCAAAACATATTCAAGGTAAAATTACTTTTTCTTTTTTTATTATCTACAGCAGGACAGAAAATTGGACAGATTAGACATGAGCTTGACAATGATCTATTGATCATTACTACATGAGCAAGGACACTACAGCCTACGCCAGCAGACACATTTCAATGCCAATAATGCTGTCAATGAAACTGACATCCTCAACTGCCCTGGCACTTTCCATCATGCACAGCTTTACATCTATCCACTCTACAAAAGCCTTTTCAGAAATCCACTGTTAATAGAGGATCAGGAAAAGGGGATGGGCGTATGTTTACAAGGGAAGAGTTAAATCCACCAATGCCAGCAATCAGACTCTAGTGTCACAAGGAATGCAAGGATCTCATAAGCTGGGGAGCATTGAGAATTTAGGCCCAACAACTAGAGAATAACATTAGTTAATTGGGGGCGTGGAGGGAGATGAAATAAATTAATCCTGTCTTTGGAGGGGAGGAGAACAGGGAAATACTGTTGGTTTCATAGAATGGACCTGTCAACTGCAACCCTGCAGTTGCTGAGGGTTCGAGAGGAAATATTGCTGCCACTTCTGGCAATGACCAATATCAATAAACCTGATAGCTTTCAGCCGATGATGGTGTACTTTATTGTCACTTGTACCTAGCGACCTAAAATCTTTGTTTTAGCAAATAAGTACACTAAAGAGTTACCAGAAAAGCACCGACAAAGTTATAAAAAGTACCCATCCCTTTTTCGTTTCTCCTCCCCCCAGCGTGTTCCCCTTAATTCTCGGCGGTCCTCCCCACGCCAGGTTCCCATTAGTTCTCGGCAGTCCCCCCACGTTGGGTCCTCCTTCGTATTCGCCTGGTACTTTCCTAAGCCATGGGAAACACGTTCATCTCTCAACGTCACTGTGGTCAGTCTGGAAAATGGTACCTCCATTGTGTGCTGAGATATGGTTTTGCATTTTTACGCCATCCCTCACCCACCAACACTCTCCAGCCCAACAATGGGGGAATTAAAATACCCTCAATTATCCTCTAATTACTTGGTAGATGCTCCGATATCATCAGATATATAAGGTCTGCATGCTGTCAGTTGTGTTTCACAGAAAACCACAGTAATTGTCAATTGTTGCATTATTTTCCAATAAGGTGATGCTGATGACATATGAGGGAAAGGCATTGCTGCTAAAGGGGTGCAGCCTTTGATGGTCTGATGGTGGAAGATCCAGTGGAGAATTCCACCAGAATCACATGCAGGATGTATTCACAACTCTCCATCACAGCCCATGGCTTTGTGCCATAGTCATACAGCGTGGAAACAGGCCCTTTGGTCCAACTTGCCCATACCGGCCAACAGGGGCAGAAATCCTGGGGGAAACAGGCGGGGGCATGTGTCCCCCCCCCCCCCCCCCCATGCTTTGAGAGGTGGGGGACGATCCTCCCCATGTTTTCTAATCCGGACTTTATCAGACGTTTTCTAAGAGCTGAATCGGCCGTTCACGGAGGCTTTCAGTGCCTGGAGCGGCTTAAAATCAAACTGCTGCATCGAGGCGATCGAGGCTCCCGATGTTGAAGCCCCCGCCGGCCGATGAAAGACCCCGTGAACGGGCCGATTCAAGCCCCACGATTCGGGGCGGACGAAGCTGCTGTTGCTGGTGTTCGGAGTCGGTCACCAACCAGGTCAGCTCCCGATGTTACCGTCCACAGGGCCCACGGCCGAAGTCTCACATGTGTGCACATGTGCGTGCGTGTGTGTGTGTGCACGTGCGTGCGCACGGCCGCCAAGAAAATGTGGCCCCGCATGTTTTGATAGTGATTTCCGTGCCTGCCCGCCAACATGTCCAATCTATACTAGTCCCACTTGCCTGTGTTTGGACCGTGTCCCTCCAAACCTGTCCTATCCATGTACCTGTCCAACTGTTTCTCAAAGGTTGCGATAGTACCTGCCTCAACTACCTCTTGTGGCAGCTCGTTCCATGCACCCACCACGCTTGTGTAAAAAAGTTACCCCTCAGGTTCCCATTAAATCTTTTCCCCCTCACATTAAACCTATTTCCTCTCAATTCTTCCACTCTGGACAAAATGATTCTGAGCCTTTACCAGATCTATTCCTCTCATGATTTTGTGCAACTCTATAAGATCACCCCCTCATGCAGCATCAACAGTTCAGAAAGTCTTGAGGACAGGCAGTGTCTTGTCAATTGAAACTACAATGCTTCATGGAAGTTCATAAAAGACAGTGGTGCAGCTAATAGACCTGTAGCAACTTGGATTCAATCTTGCTCTGCTGCTGCCTGGGTGGTGTTTGCATGTATTCCCCATGACCAAGTGGGTTTCTCACAGTTTCTTCTGACATCGCAAAGACGTGTGGATCATTGGGTTAATTGGCCACTGTAAATTGGTGCTATTGTTTTGGTGAATGGTGGAATCTGGAGAGGGGGGGAGGGAGAGAGAGTGTTGGTTAGTATGTGGGAAGAATAAAATGACTTTCATGTAGGAAATGATAAATGGATACTAAATGTTCATCATTGAATTAGAGTACCGAAGAGTTTGTTTCCGTGCAGTGTGAATCTAACCATGTAATATTCAAATAGAATTGGGAAACTTGTACAAGTGCACTAA
Organism: Okamejei kenojei; assembly: GCA_035221665.1. Lineage (NCBI taxonomy): Eukaryota > Metazoa > Chordata > Chondrichthyes > Rajiformes > Rajidae > Okamejei > Okamejei kenojei. Next base: position 132,840,845 of record CM069133.1, on the reverse strand, counting down.
ATAATAAAGTATGCCTATAAAGTATAATATTAAAGTATTTCCAGTAAGATCTGGGGCAATCAGTCCCATAAGATTTTATTTGATGTTTGTCGCGACATTTCCATTGTAATTCAGCATTTAGGTCCCAGCAATTATGTTGCCATGGTTTTAAATATAAATGTTTATAAATATTTTAAATTGCATTAAAAATAGTCCAAATCACCTTCACTCAGCATTCTTTTTCACTCTCAAAAGGCAAGATTTATTATACATCAAGCCTTGGTGTTTGGCTCTGTGGGCGAATGATACAGTAATACGGAGGCCCGTGCATCTGCTAGATTGACTGCTCAAAACTTTGTTTAAACTGGTACAAATATTAGAAAACCAAAGAATATTGCAGTGGCATATTTCTATCATTCTCTATGAGAACAACAAGGGAAGGAAGTAATGAATTAATAAGTAAATTAAGCATGAATGCACCATATATGTATTTCAATGTAGTTAAAATCATCTACGTTGAACACCAGACATTTTACATCAATCTGTCTGAAAAACCCTTTGCACCGAAATTACTTAACTCCTACTGGAATGCATTACCTGAACTGTAACTATCTGAATAAACGATACAATTCAATCATTAAATCATTCACATGGAAGTGCCAGATGCAGTACAAGGATCTTCTGTCCTTGCAGCATTGTGTGTAACATGATACCAAGGCCTAGCTCATCATTTTTAACCAACAATCTGTATTGATTTGTATCCAATATTAATAGCAAAACTGGGCTGCAGTTTAACAGCCAGAAACGCATGAGTCGGGTTAAGTCCATTGTTACATTTTTAATAATCAGAAATCCGATCCCATCCAGCCATTTCTATATTTAATGGAAGCAAGACAGGGTGGGTATTTTAACAAGACCTGCAGCTCTTTTAGTAGGCGATTTGTCAGTTAACAGATGCAAAAAAGGATTTAAGGAGAAAATACTTAATTTTTGGAAATGCACATTGCCAAGGAGTGAGGCTCAGCCTCCAAAGATTTCCCCCCCCATCAGGCTGCATCAACCCCTCGACACAAGTATCACATAATTAACCATCACAGGGTCATGGAGGTTAGACTGACTTCTCTGCTCCTGTAAGCTGCTATGAAGTTCTCTCTATGTGGCTGTAAACTAAACCTATCCATGTCAACTTCTTGACAGGAAACAAGTTAATAACAAATGAAGTTCTTCATAGAATTAAAATTCCACAACATGAAGGCAAACTCATTTTACCCTCCAATCTCCTGTGTGGGACCTTATCAAAGGCTTTCTGAAAGTCCACAGACACTACATCCACTGGCTCTCCTTCATCCATTTTACTTGTCACATCCTCAAAAAATTCCAGTAAATTAGTAAAGCAGGATTTACCCTTTATAAATCCATGCTGACTTGGACCAATCCTTTTACTGCTATCCAAATGCACCGTTATTACTTCTTTAATAATTGACTCCAGCATCTTCCCACCACCGATGTCAAGCCAACTGGTCTATAATTCCCCAATTTCGCTCTCACTCCTTGCTTGAAAACTGGGATAACATTAGCTACCCTCCAATCCACAGGAACTGATCCTGAATCTATAGAACATTGGAAAACGATGACCAATACGTCCATGATTTCTAGAGCTACCTCCTTGAGTACCCTGGGATGCAGGCTATCAGACCCCGGGGATTTATCAGCAGTCCCATCAGTCAACCCAATACTATTGCTTGCCTAATGCAAATTTCTTTCAGTTCCTCTGTCTCCCTAGATCCTCTGTCCTCTAGTACATCTGGGACATTGTTTGTGTCTTCCTTAGTGAAGACAGAACATAGAAACACATTGCTGCGTCTCCGTGTCACTCCAATAATTTAATTGAGAGATTTAATTATATAACCCGAATTTTGAACTTAAAAGCAAAGCTAGAAAAAAAAGCATTAGTAAGATGCAATACTTTAAAAAACAAACAAACCACAAGTTAAAAACATACCGTGCATTGATTTAGCTCACCAGCCATTTAGCAATACAGAATGATTAAAGGGTTCCTTATTTTACCCATGTCTATTAAATGACAGTATAAACCATGTGATTGAAGGCAAGGCCTTTGATGTAGAACTATTTACTCACATCTGCACTAAATCAAATCGGTTTTACCTTTTAATGCTCATCTGATGAAAGTTTAAGATTAAAATTGCTGCTTGTTTTTAAATACAGCTTCATGTGGAGTTATGTTACTGTGATTCTCATGGGATTCTATTGCTTGTTACAGTTCAGAAGATGAGATTGCGGACAAGAGAGCAAACAACTGGCAAACATTATTTACAAAGTCAAAGATGGCCACATCCTTGCCATTTGGTTTTATAGATTTGAGTTTCCGTGCCTAAAAATCCCCAACACGTGTCTGCTCAGCACTTGTATAGCACCACCCACCCAGTACATGGATGTGTACAATGGAAACACAAACCCGTGGTGATGTTTAATGAGCTGCTGAGACAATATCAGATGCCCACACTAAACATTACCCCGAATGTGGCGGACACATTTTAATTAAATGTAACGAAACCGCTCATACCTCAGATTAATTACAAAGGGTAATTGCCATGTGAATTGTAGTGTTTTTTGTTTGTAGTCCTTCTAATCTGTGATTTGCATTAACCTTTTCAGAGGCCCTTCATGCCTTTGGCCTTGCTTGGCAACTTGGCACAGCCTCAAACAAAACTGCTGACTTCTTAATTTTAATCACAGACGTGGCCCTTCAAAAATTGCAGATTTCAAGTCTGAGCCATTTTGTAATTATTGTTGCGGTTCAGTTTTTCATTTCCTGCCAGTGTATTGGAAACACAACAAAATTGATCTTCAGGCCTGTGTAGATTAAGTGAGTCATCTTGGGGAATTCCTTATGGCAAAGTTCCCAGTGATGACATGGAAGCAGAGAAGTGATGTTGTGGGATGGAAGTGACGTAAGGACAGTTTATGGTGTGATCGGGTCATTAGGGAACACAGCATGGACACTGGCCTACAGGCCCACTTTGAAAGAACCATCAATCCACTCATTTGCACTAATTTTACATTAATCCCATTTCTTATTCTTTCCACACATCCATCAACCCCACCAGAATCTGCTGCTCATTTACAAACTCTGTGGGCTCAGCGCTAGAGTTGCTGCCTGACAGTGTTTGCAGTGCCGGAGACCTGTGTTCGATCCTGACTATGGGTGCTGTCTGTACAGAGTTTGTACGTTCTCCCTGGGATTGCGTGGGAGTTTTCTCCGAGATCTTTGGTTTCATCTCACACTCCAAAGACATACAGGTATGCAGGTAAATTGTATTGTATTGTCCCTAGTGTGTGTAGGATAGTGCCAAAATGCGGGGATCGCAGGTCGGAGCGGACTCGGGGGACCGAAGGGCCTGTTTCCGTGCTGTACCTCCAAACTAAACTAAATCAAACTCAGAGCAACGTACTGTGGCCAATGAACTTACCAACACATGCGTAATTGGGATCCACATGAGGAAAGTGGCAAAACAGGGTTTATTTATTTATTTATTTTTTAAAATTTCAAAATAGACTTTATTCAAATGATAAATATATACAATACATGAACCTTGCGGAAAATCCATCCGACATTTTCAGAGGCTGTATAAATTGATGAATACAGTTTAGACATTTCTTTTCCCCAAATTTCACAAATCAGTCCCCCACTCGTGCCACTCATGTGGCCCACTGGCGTGGGATACCTTCCCTTATATTGAGGGGCGTCTCCACCATACCGTGCCCCCCATGTCCAGCAGCGGAAGGACCTTAGACTGTGGCCCTCCCCCACCGAGCCTTGGCGTTGGCTGCACCGAGCTTCAGTGCGTCCCTCAGCACGTACTCCTGCAGTCTGCAGCGGGCCAGTCGGCAACATTCCCTGACGGACATCTCGCTCTGCTGGGTGGTGAACAATGCTCGGGCAGACCAAAGGGCGTCTTTTACCGAGTTGATGACCCTCCAGCAGCACTCGATGTCAGTCTCTGAATGTGTCCCTGGGAACAGTCCGTAAATCACCGAGTCCTCTGTGACGGAGCTGTTCGGGATAAAGCGTACCAGGGACCCTTGCATTTTTCTCCAGACTCTTTTAGCAAACCCACACTCTGTAAAGAGGTGGGCAACCGTCTCCTCGCCATAGCAGCCGTCCCGAGGGCAGCGTGCGCTGGCAGTGAGGTTCCGACGGTGCAGGAAGGATCTGACTGGGAGGGCTCCCCTCACCGCCAGCCCAAGCCAGATCTTGGTGCTTGTTGGTGAGTTCTGGCGATGAGGCATTTTGCCAGACAAGCTGGGCAGTCTGCTCAGGGAACCATGCCACCGGGTCCATAGAGTCCTTTCCCTGCAGTGCCTGCAGGACATTCTGTGCTGACCACTGCCGATGGACATGTGGTCAAAGGTGTTGGTCCGGAAGAACCCTTCCACCGACGACAGATGGGGCGGCAATGTCCAGCTGACTGGCACATTGCGTGGCACCTGCGCCAGGCCCATCCTTCTCAACACCGGGGACAGGTAGAACCTCAGCAGGTAGTGACACTTGGTGCCCACGTGCCTTGGCTCTTACACTCCGCCTGATGCAGCCACACACGAAGGTGGCCATCAGAATGAGGGTGACGTTGGGCACGCTTTTACCCCCGTTGTCTGCTGACTTGTACATTGTGGTCCGTCGCACCCGGTCCATCCTCGACCCCCAGATGAACTGGAAGATGGTCCGGGTGATCCCTGTGGCGTATGAGGGAGGGACAGGCCACACTTGTGCCAAGTACAGCAGCCCCGAGAGCACCTCACACCTGATGACCAAATTCTTTCCCGTTATGGAGAGGGAGCGTTGCCTCCACAGCTCCAGCTTCCTCCCCACCCTGGCTATCCGCTCCAGCCCAATTTTTGTTACATGCCTCAGCCCCCCCGAACCAGATCCCCAGCACCTTCAAGAAGTCAGGCTTGATGGTGAAGGGGACGGAAGATCTGTCGGGCCAGTTGCCAAAGAGCATGGCCTCGCTCTTCCTGCGGTTCACCCTGGCTCCCGTGGCCGACTCAAAACTGGTCGCAGATACTAATCAGTCTGCGAACCGACCCTGGGTCCGAGCAGAAGACAGCGACCTCGTCCATGTACAGGGAGGTCTTTACTTGAATGCCCCCACTGCCTGGCAATGTCACTCCTCTTATGCTCGCATCCTTCCTGATGGATTCAGCAAAAGGTTCAATACAGCAGACAACAAGACAGGAGAGAGAGGGCAACCCTGCCTGACTCCAGACCTTACAGGGAAACTGTCTGATTCCCACCCATTGATTTGGACTGCACTACGGATGTTGGTGTAGAGCAGTTTGATCCAATTCCTGATTCCCTCCCCAAAACCCATTTTGGAGAGCACGTCCCTCATGTATGTGTGCGAAATCCTGTCGAAGGCCTTCTCCTGGTCCAAGCTGACTAGGCAGGCATCACCCGTCTGTCCTGCACGTAGGCGATGGTATCTCTCAGCAGCGCTAGGCTGTCTGAGATTTTCCTGCCAGGTACAGCACAGGTTTGGTCCGGGTGGATCACCTGTCCCAGAGCAGACTTGACCCGGTTGGCGATGGCCTTGGACAGGATCTTGTAGTCTACATTCAAGAGTGTTATGGGTCTCCAATTCTTTATGTCCTTCATCTCCCCCTTCTGCTTGTAGATTAGGGTGATGTTGCCCTTCCTCATGGAGTCTGACATGCTACCAGCCAGAAGCATGTCGTTGTACACTTCTAGCAGGTTCCGGGCCCATCCAGTCCCACAGAGCCAAATACAACTCGGCCGGTAAGCCATCGCTTCCGGGAGTTTTATTCGAGTCAAAGGAACGGATGGAGCCAGTCAGCTCCTCTAGGATCAGTGGTTGGTCCAGACTCTCCCGCTTGCTGTCCTCCAAGACCTCCGTGATTGAGGACAGGAAGTTCTGGGAGGAGGTACTGTCTGTGGTCTTTTGGTCATACAAATCTGTGTAAAAGGATTTGCAGATCCTCAGCACGTCTGTCTGTGAGGATGCTACCGTGCCGTCCTCCTCCCTAAGGCTGTTCATCACAGAGCTCCCCTGTGAACCTTATGAAAGAAGAAACGTGAGCACGTCTCATCCTGCTCCACATGGCGGACCCTAGATCGGAAGATGATCTTGGAGGATTCAGAGGTGAAGATCTGAGCTTACTGGTCCTTCAACTCTCTAAGTTCCTCCCTCACATCCACCCCGCTCGACTGCAGAAGGAGCAGTTGCTGCAAATCTGTCTGGAGTTGGCACAATTCCCTCTGACTCTGTCTTGCTCTCTGAACCCCTTTAATTATGAAGAACCTCTTAATGTTCTCCTTGGTTGCTTCCCACCAGAGTGTGGGGGAGTCAAAGAGGGGCTTCACCATTCTCCAACATGCGTAGTCCCTCTTTAGCTCCTCGACATTCTCTGGGGTCAACAGTTTCGTGTTTAACTTCCACGTCCCTCTGCCTGCCTTCCGGTCCTCCCGTAGGTGACAGGAAGCCTGAAGGATGCAGTGGTCGGAGAAGAACACTGGCGTGAGGTCAGTGTGTCTCACCATGACGGCCTTCGTCGTGAAGACAAAGTCTATCCGAGATCGGGCTAAACCGTCCGATCTCGACCAAGTGAACTGCGGCTGGGACCCGCCTGCAGGGTCGCTGAAGGCGTCACGCAGCTTTGCATCTTTGCTGTCCAGTCTGCTGTCGGCACTGCCGGATCAGTTGAAGTCACCGGCCAGAACGAGCTGCCGGGACGTGGCCAGCAGCACTGGGAGCTGCTGGAGAACGGCCAGCCGCTCGCTCTGCATGGGTGAGGCATACACATTTATCAGCCGGAGCAGAGAGCCACGGTACATAACATCCACCACGAGGAGACGCCCTCCAACCACTTCCTTGACCTCAGTGATGGTGAAGTTCCCTCCCCGCAGCAAAATCCCCAGGCCGGAAGCACGACAGTCATTTCCCCCCGACCAGACAGACAGTCCTTGGGGCCACTATCGCGACCACCTCCGATAGCAGCGGAGGTGTGGCAGCCCGCACTCCTGAAGAAAAGTCACATCTGCCTTGACCTTGGCCAGGTACTGTAAGGCATTAACACATCGCGCAGTGCTCTTTATACTGCGCACATTTAAAGATGCCAGTTTGAGCTTCATTGTCTTTAGTCACTGACCATTTCCATGTCCCCTCATTCCCACCGCTTCGGTGAATTGCCTCAGCTTTCCTGGGCTCAGGAATCCAGCGGTGAGATGAGTATCAGGACCAACTCTGGATGAACTGAGTGGCTTGATAAGCAATATCTGAGAGCATACAAATGTAAACCACTTGAGATGGTTCTGGAGTCACCTTTGCACCAGACTGGGGAACATTGGAAGATTTATTTGCCTGAACAACATCAGTACACCCGATGAGTTTTTACAACTGTCCAGTAGTTTTTGCTCTCATCAATACTAAAACCATTTGTTATTTATCTCTCCAAAGTCAACATTATTATGAATTTTTAGGTGAATTTCCGTTCCACAGCTGCTGAATTGCAATTTAATGTCATCTTTCTGGAATACTAGTCCAGAACTTTTTAGCTTAGTTTATAGATAGAGCATGGAAACATGTCCTTTGTCCCACCGAGTCCAGGCTCACCATCCATCTCCCATGCACGAGCACTGTCCTGCACACTAGGGACAATTTACAGAAGCGAATTAAGCAACAAACCTGCACATTTTCGGAATATGGGAGGAATCCTGAGCACCCAATGAAAACCAATGCACAGGGAGAACGTACAAACTCCACACATATGGCTCATGTAGTCAGGATTGAACCCATGTCTCTGGCACTGTAAGGCAGCAACTCTACCACTGGGCCACTGTGCATTGAGCCATTGTACCAACATTATATATTTTAATGACTAGAAAACTTTTGAATTCTTTGACATTACTTCCCAACAGACAATCAGCCTGATTGACAGTTATTGAAGGTAAAACTTGAGTTACATTTCAGGTATGCAACCTCATTAAAATATTTCAGTGACAGATCCACTACTGGAAAGCAACCTGCCTGTGTTAAAACAACATTTACATTTTAACCACCCCCTCTCCCTGCCAACATGTCATAAGGAATTAAAATGATCCCCATATGTCTTTCCAATGCATTGAAACCTTGCTTTGAATGTGTGCAGACAGTATCAGTGAGGATGGTACAGAGAAGCTGAATCCAGTTGCTTAGCTAAAACTGTCACTCTGAAAGAGTAGGAGAGGCATCCTCCAACAGCCGTTCGTCAAACCACTGTTTTGTCAACCTGCTAAGCCGGAAGATTAAAAATGTATTCTCATCTTGAATCAGCACAACATAAAAGGCTTTGGACCCTCTTGACAAGGACCCAAGCAAGAGGTCGGATGTTTCTGTCTTCTGTGCTGCAAGGCACAAAATGCCGTGACACGCACTGCCACTGGCTACTGATCTTCTGCAGACCTCCCAAGTATTCTCCACCAGTGATGGTGAGCTCAAGACTTTAATCTGCTATTGCAGCATGATAACCCAACTTTGATTTAATATTGAAGAGGTCGTCTCCTGTGGTTACTGAGTGCCGGTTGTGGTTGGTGTATCCACCAAAACTCTGCTAATTTGAAAGGTGTTCCAACCTACATTTGAGTAAGGTATGTTTCTTCTCTACTGAATATTTATATTTGTTAATTAATTAATAGGTGTGTAACCCATCTAACAAATGGTGACAGTGAGGAGGATTTTACAAAGCACATTGAGCTGTTAAGGCCCATAATCCACAGAAGAGTGAAGTCGTTTTTGCATCTAATTGTTTACAAAAAGAGGGAATTGCATCATACCATGTAGCCCTCAAATGAGACTCTGCTGAGTGCATGAGATGCAACAAAAGTACATTGCAATGTCTAGAAATAAAATAATTGGCTATTACCAATTCTCATACACACCAGGAGCAGCAACACATTTTTGTACCAGAGCCAGCTAAAGTCAAGGCAGCCAAAGAGATGATAAGCCCAATGGATGTTGCAGGAGTTTAACACCATCACATGTCTGTCAACTATCTGAGCAAGTTCCTAAGTGAGACATTATTCAAATAGCTGACCAAAAGAGATGTGGCATGGCATTGGCTGGATATGTGTGAGGAAATGATCAAACGCATCAAACAGACAGTCTCGCAAACCTGGGTTGTGACATGTTGATAACACGAAGGAGCTGACACAACAAGGAATTGGAAAAGAGTCTTGACGCTGTAATCTTGCTGGAGAGTGGCATACACAGGCAGAGCTCTGACAAGACAGGATTCCACCCAAAATGTCACCTTTTTCCTTTTCTCCAGGGATGTTGCCTGATCCGCTGAGTTACTCCAGTTTTTTTGTGTCTATCTACAGCGCTCTGAGATCCCTGAAGGCACAATATTTGTAGTGATGTTAGCATTAGATGGGACAGCTCCATGAGCGCAGAGATGCCAAATCACTGGAGATCATTGCAGTTAAGCTCGTCCACAGAGCATCAACATTTCTGCTAGGAAAACTTGTGAGGAAATAGGCAAACAACATAAAGATTCAGTACTGCCCAGGCGAAGACATACATGCTGAAGACACACTTAGCCAAGACCATCACAAGGACATAACAAATGCCAATGACACCAAGCTGTATCAACATTGCAAAACTCTCTGCTTTTGATCCACAAGTTTGAGAAGACGAGCAGGCAGATGAGATGAAGCAATGCTTGAAACAAGGAACTACAAATGCTGGTTTACAAAAAAAAGACACAAAGTGCTGGAGTAACTCAGTGGGTCAGGCAGCACCTCTGGAGAACATTCAGACCATCAGTTTGAAGAAGGGTCCCAACCTGAAATATCACCAATCCATGATTCAGGTGGAATGGAATGAGATACGATAGTCGGGCTGCATTTCTACGTGGGGAATGAACTGGGCAACCAGGGTGACCTGCTCTTTAGAGACAAAAGGGATTATTGTTCCCAAACTGCAAAGGAAATATGTAATAAATTGTGTTCACGTGTCACATTTAGGGGTGAATATTTGCCTCTGCGCATGGACAATATATCTACTGGTGATGGATGAATAAGGAGATTAGAGATCATACAAATGACCTGAAGATCTTTCAACAGGAACCTAACAAAGGAAACATCATTTGATTCATGAAGATTCAGAAGCACACTGAATCTTTCAATGGATAGGACATTCCTGAGGTGAGGACCATGGTAATGAGTCAGGGTTTTCAGTAGACAACTTTGGAAAGGTTCTCAAAGGACTTCCAGTTTAATCACTGGACAACATCACTTCAGCTTCTACAGAGTATAAGGACGGCAGGGACTGCTGTGACAGTGGTCCAATAACTGAAGACAAAAGTTAATACAACACGGTCAGACCCCTGAGCACCTTAGTCTTCCACAAAACCACAATGCAATGGTTTACAGACTGTCCTGTCCACTGGAGGCTCTACTCTTACACTCGCTAGAATTTAGAAGATTGAGGGGGGAATCTTATAGAAACTTCCAAAATTCTTAAGGGGTTGGACAGGCTAGATGCAGGAAGATTGTTCCCGATGTTGGGGTGGTCCAGAACAAGGGGTCTCAGTCTAAGGATAAGGGGGAATTCCTTTAGGACCGAGATGAGGAAAACATTTTTCACACAGACAGTGGTGAGTCTCTGGAATTCTCTGCCACAGAAGGTCGTTGAGGCCAGTTCATTGGCTATATTTAAGAGGGGGTTAGATGTGGCCCTTGTGGCTAAAGGGATCAGGGGGTATGGAGAGAAGGCAGGTACAGGGTACATGGAAACATAGAAACATAGAAATTAGTTGCAGGAGCAGGCCATTCGGCCCTTCGAGCCTGCACCGCCATTCAATATGATCATGGCTGATCATCCAACTCAGTATCCCGTATGTATAGCCAATGAACTGGCCTCCACTACCCTCTGTGGCAGAGAGTTCCAGAGACCCACCACTCTCTATGTGAAAAAAGTACTTCTCATCTCTGGTCCTAAAGGATTTCCCCCTTATCCTTAAGCTGTGACCCCTTGTCCTGGACCTCCCCAACATCGGGAACAATCTTCCTGCATCTAGCCTGTCCAACTGAGTTGGAAGATCATCCATGATCATATTGAAGGGCCGAATGGCCTACTCCTGCACCTATTTTCTATGTTTCTAACACCAGAATGGCAATACAAGTGTGGAGGGTCCAACGAAGGCTGGCACACCTCTGCAACTGAAGTGCCATAGATGCCACCACTGAAGGCTGAAGACATCTTGAAGATGATAGTCTGGCAGAAGAACACCGGACGAGGCTTAAGACAAGAGTGACGTTCGATACATCACACTCCAGATTAGGTGAGATAATCACAGGGGAGATTTCTATACCACAGAAGAATTGCGCATCTCAGGAAGACCACTGAAGATGCTTGCTGGATGTGTGCAGATGTGGTGATACCAAAGGTTCACTGTTGACCTTTGGGAGATAGAACTCTACACTTCCTCGTCCAGCAAGGAAGGAACTGATCATCAAACCAAACATCTGATCATCAAACCAAACACTGCCAGAGTAACAGACACGGAGACCTGTGACTCATTTGATTGTTTGACATTCTTTTCTTGTTTTAAAAATGGATGTAAAATATTTGGCATTCATAATATTGATTGGTTTACTGGTTTGGGATTGTTTCAAGTATCTAACTGCTCTCTGCATATAGCAATCATATTTTATGCAGAATCCTGCCTGCTTCTCTGAACTTAACACGTAATTGATTTGTTGTCCTGTCTCTGTAAAGTTATTTTATTAACAAAGTATAACAAGATAGTACACGGACCATGCTTCCATAATGGGACATTGGGAGATTCTTAACTCAAGGGCATGCAGGGAGGTCAAAGGGAAATGAGAAGTAACCTCTGGGGTATGATTGTCCTGAAAACCCTTTGAGTCTTAACCTGCTTCAAATGTATTTGTGAGTTTGTTTTTAATTTCCAGCAGCATTTCCAGCCGAGGTTTTGGAAGAAGTAACCAGAAAGGTTGATGAGGGCAGGTCCATAGATGTAGTCTACATAAGCTTCTGCAAGGCCTCTGATAATGGTTCCACATGGTAGGCTATTCTGGAAGGTTAGATCGCAGGGGATCCAGGGAGAGCAAGTGGGGCTAGTGTAGCTGGGACATGTTGGTCCATGTGGGCAAGTTGGGCTGAGGGGCCTGTTTCCACACTGTATGACTATGACTCCATCTTCTTCTTGCGTTTGAGGCAGCAGAAGTTATGTAACGCCCTCCAGGCACTGTAGTCGGTTCAATGTGCTGTTGTCGAGGGCCGTGAGGTCCACCACCCCACCAGCGGGACGAGGACAGCGCTGTCGAAAATGACGTGCTGCACGGTTTGCTGGTCCGCTCCACACAAGCAGGCTGCTGATGAACGCTGCCCCCAGCGATGCATGTTGGTATTGAACCGGCCGACCCCTGTACGGAGGCGGTTCAGGGCGACCCACTCTTTGTGGGGCACAGTAGGGTTGTGGTGTTCGGTGCAACAGTGAATTGCGGAGGTCGTGAGGTCGTGAAGAGGGAGAAGGGGCGATGAGATGACAGGCGTTGAGTTCCCAGTTGCTGTGAGTTCTGGGTGAGGTGGTGCAGAGGATGTTTGGCATCCGATGGGGCCTTGTACACCAGCCTAAGAGTGAAGTACTCTCTGCGAAGCTTGGCGGGTGCGATAGAGTCACTCCATGACTCTAGCTATCCAAATGGATACAGAATTGGCATCATGGTAGAAAGAAGGTGAGGGTGGAAGATTGTTTATCGTAGAGATCAGTGACTAGTGGTGTGCCTCAAGGATCAATACTGTTTGTACCCTTTTCTGTTTGTCACCTATATCAACAATATGGATAAAAATGTACAAGGTGTGATTAATAAGTTTGCAGATGAGACTAACTTAGGTGGTATCATAGACAGTGAAAAATGGTTATCAAGAATTACAGTGAGATCTTGAACAGCTTGGCAAATGGGCTGAGGAATGGCTAATTAAGTCAAACACTTATAAATGTGAGGTGCATTTTGGAATGTCAGACCAGGGCTGGATCTTCACAGTAAATGGTAGGGTCTTCAGGGGTGTTGTAGAGCAGAGGTGTCTAGAAGTGCAAGTACATAGTTCCCTGATAGTGGCATCATATGTAGATAGGCGGTGACTTTTAGCAAGCTGGTTTCATCAATCAAGGAGTTGTTTTAGAAGTTGATACGTTATGTTACTGTTGTACAAGACACTGGTGAGGCCACACTTGGAGCACTGTGTTCAAGTCTAGCCAAGTCAAGCCAAGTCAACTTTATTTGTCACACACACATACAAGATGTACAGTGAAATGAAAATGGCAATGCCTGTGGGATTGTGCAGAACAGCAGAACAACAGAACAGTTCAGTTTTGTTCACTGTGCCACAAAGAAAGATGCCATTAAACTGCAAAGCGTGCAGTGAGAATTTTATGAGGATACTACCAGGATGCGACTGCCTAAGCTCCAGAGAGAGGTTGGCAGACTGGGACTTTTTATTTCTTGGTGCACAGCATGCTGAGGGGTGATCTTATAGAGGTGTATACAATCATGAGGGGAATATCTTGGGTGAATTCCTAGAGTATTTTTTTTCCCATGGTAGGGAATTCAAGAACTAGAGGGCATAGATTTCCCGTAAGAGGGGTAAGATTTAAAAGGAACGTGAACGGCCACTTTTTTACACAGATGGTGGTGGATATATGGAATGAGCTGCCAGAGGAATTTAGTTGAGGCAGGTACAATAACAACATTTAAAAGATATGTGGATGGGTTCATAAATAGGAAAGGTTTAGAGGGATATGTGTCAAACTAAGAGGCTTAGACAGGGAATCTTGGCTGAGTTGGGCTGAAAGCCCAGTTCCCATGCAGTATAACTATGGCTCTGAAAAGACTGTGATCTGAACAGAAATAAAACATGATTTCTTTATTTAATTTTTATTTTCTTTCAGAAATTTATAAAGGACTAGACTAAGTGGGACCCGTTGGGTCCCTGTCACACAGGAGGCTTGGTCCCCCATCGCAATATTCCACCACTCACCCATAGCCCCAACTGCACAGGCGCAGCTCATTTACCCTCATCCCTAGCACTCTCTCCCCCTCCTCTACTTTCCCCACTCCTCCTCCCCTCCCCAATCTCTCCCTCACCTCTCTCTCCCTCTACTTTCCCCCTCCATAACTCCTCTCCCCTCCCTACCCCCTCCTATATCCCCCATCTGCCCCACACCTCACTCCCAATCTCCCCCACTGCCTCCTCTCCCTCTATTCCCCATTCCCTACCTCCCACTTCCCCCTCCCCCTCTCCCTCTATTCCCCCTCCTACCTCATTCTCCCTCCTCACCTCCGCCTTCTTATTTTCCCTCTCCTCCTCGCCTCCCCAAATCCATCCCTCACCTCTCCCTCCCTCTCCTTTCCCCTACCCTCAGTCACTCCCTCCCACCCTCCATAACTCCTCTCCCTACTCCCCTTCTCTACCACTATCCCCTCTCTTCCCCCACTCTCCCCAGAATCTCGAAGTTGCTGCTCCTCTCCCTTCTTGCATGCCCCGGAGGAGCATCAGCCATTGGCGCCCTCAGTGCCAGGCCTGGTTCGGCCTGGAAGCACCAGCAGCTATGGCCGCGCCAGCATGTGGGGAGGGGGGGGGGGAGCTCGGAGAAAAGATGGGGGACGGGGGTATCACGGGGAGGGGGCAGGAGCCAGCGTGGGGGACCAGAGGGGCAAGGGGTGCAGGTGCGGGGTGTTGCAATGGCAGTGCGTTTGGGAATCACAGCGGGCGCTGGATGCTCTCCTCCTCCAGGATCAGACTCTCCGGTTTCCGTTTGGCGACATTGCCGCGCTGCTGGGCTGCTGCTTGGCGCGGGGCAGCTTCAAGTCCCTCCGAAAGACCGGTTGGAAACCACCGCTGGCTTTCCTCCTTTCCAGTAAAGACGCGATGGCGCAGGAAGCGGCGGACCATCCCGGGAAGTGACAGGGGAAGAGAATAATTTGCGCAGCGTTTGAAGGCAGGAGAAGAGATCGATCTGCGCACGAGCTGTTTTTAAGATTTTTAAACATCACTAACTTTGACGACATTCAACCGATCGGAACGAAATTTGGTGGACTCGCAGCATAGGAGAACGATGAGTGAACTGGCGAAAATCGGAATGCTATCGCAAACCGTTTTTGAGCAAATAGAATGACCACCAAACCGGAAGATAACAAGATTAGAGTTTTAGTTATGTATAGATAGAAGATAGATAGATTGAATTTATTTGATTCTACCACATGTGACCAGAATTTACAAATTGCATGACAGCAAGGGGAATAATGTTTCCTTTTTATTGCTAAGCATCCTTCTACATTCAATACTAAAATTATTTCCCCAAGGAAAAAGAACAAAGAATCTTTTATATTTTTATATCAATGTGATGTTAATGTCTCGCTCATGTTTGCCCCAAAAACCTAGAATCATTTTGACATTAAGAGCGACAGCAACAGTAAAGAGATTGTATATCTTTACACTTGTTCCTGATTCAGTGCAACATATTTCTGTCAGTCGGAGTCAGATTCGGAGACTGACGCGGAGTAGGCAGATACAAGTGGAGCTAATCTTTCCAACACTGGCGATCAAGACCCTTATTCAGACTCTGGCACCAGGAGTTGTTGGCAATATGACCTGTTTCTGACCTCATGCACCACTTATGTTGGCCCTGATCTTCTTTTCCCTCATGACCAGTTTGGAGAGCTGAATGCCTTGGAATCGGACTCCCACTTTTATGTACCAACAGAGCCTGGTCAAACTGCCAAAGCCAGCACACTCCCTGTTGTCCTGTCTCCATGAATCTGTCGCTCTGTATTTTCTTTCAGCTCGCAACACTCGCATCTACAATGGCTGGCTTTGTCCTTCTGGTGCCATCTCCCCTGTTTCCGACCTTTGTTGCAACATCGGTAGTTCTCACTTTCATTGCATGGCTCATCACATGAGAACAAATCACAGACTTTTGTTTCCACTGAAAGCAGTAATATTGTGTGTACACTAGTAGGATTCTTTTTTTTTTAACAAATCATTCACAACATAAAGGTTAATTCTGCTTAGCATAAAAATATTAGTTTAAAATCCATAATTGGATTAAACTGTGGTTCAGACAGGGCATTGAGAGATTTCAGCCATCGAGTACTTTATGGATTTACTTTTTCATGCTGGCTCTGAATAACTACATAGGAATGACATTCATGCTCAAGTCTATTGAACCTATTTGATCTATTCTTATTAAGTTTATAAACCTTAAAAGCAAGCTCATTTCAGTTTTGGATTGATCAATTGTCAATCGTTGAGAATTATTGATTTCCTTTGTGTGAAGATATGTTTTCTGATATCACCGGCAAATAGCCAAACATTTCAGATTATGTACCCTTATAATAGCAACGTTACAAAATTTTGAGATTTTAAAAATCAAGTCTGCAATTTATCCCCTTCAGATAAAGCATAAAAAGAAGTTTAATTAAAAAAAAAAAGTCAAAAGAGTTTATTGTCATGTGTCCCTGACAGGACAATGAAATTCTTTCTTTGCATAGCACAACAGAACATGGTAGGCATTGACTACAATTATATACGTAAATACACACATGACTGAATAAATTGATAAAGTGCAAATAACAGATGGAGGGGTATTAATGTTCAGAGTTTTGTCCGAGCCAAATTTAATAGCCTGATGGCTGTGGGGAAGTAGCTGTTCCTGAACCGGGTCGTTGCAGTTCTCAGGCTCCTGTACCTTCTACCTGAAGGTAGCAGGGAGATGAGTGTGTGGCCAGGGTGGTGTGGGTCCTTGATGATGCTGCCAGCCTTTTTGAGGCAGCTACTGTGATAGATCCCCTCGATGGAAGGAAGGTCAGAGCCGATGATGGACTGGGCAGTGTTTACTACATGTTGTAATCTTTTCCTCTCCAGGGCGCTCAAGTTGCCGAACCAAGCCACGATGCAACCAGTCAGCAAGCTCTCTACTGTGCACCTGTAGAAGTTAGAGAGAGTCCTCCTTGACAAACCGACTCTCCGTAATCTTCTCAGGAAGTAGAGGCGCTGATGAGCTTTCTTAATAATTGCATCTGTGTTCTCGGACCAGGAAAGATCTTCACAGATGTTCATGCCCAGGAATTTGAAGCTCTTGACCCTTTCAACCATCGACCCGTAGATATAAACAGGACTGTGGGTCCCCATCCTATTCCTTCCAAAGTCCACAATCAGTTCCTTCGTTTTGCTGATGTTGAGGGCCAGGTTATTGTGCTGGCACCATATGGACAGTCGCTCGATCTCTCTTCTATACTCTGACTCATCCCCATCAGTGATACGTCCCACAACAGTGGTGTCGTCAGTGAACTTGATGATGGAGTTCGCACTATGACCGGGTACGCAGTCATGAGTATAGAGTGAGTACAGCAGGAGGCTGAGCACGCAGCCTTGAGGTGCTCCTGTGCTGATTGTTATCGAGTCGGACACATTTCCACCAATATGAACAGACTGTGGTCTGTGAATGAGGAAGTCGAGGATCCAATTGCAGAGGGATGCGCAGAGACCCAGTTCTGCGAGTTTGGTAACCAGCTTGGAGGGGATGATTGTGTTAAATGCCGAGCTGTCATCGATGAATAACAGCCTGACATATGAGTTTTTGTTGTCCAAGTGGTCCAGAGCGGAGTGGAGGGCCAGCGAGATCGCATCCACCTTTGATCTGTTGTGGCAGTAAGCGAACTGCAGTGGGTCCAGGTTTTTGTCGAGGAAGGAGTTGATTTTTGCCATGATCAACCTCTCAAAGCACTTCATCACCACAGGCGTTAGTGCCACAGGTCGATAGTCATTGAAGTACATCACCTTGCTCTTCTTGGGCACCGGTATTATGGATGCCCTTTTGAAGCAGATGGGAACCTCAGACCTCAGAAGTGACAGGTTGAAAATGTCCGTGAAAACTCCAGCCAGTTGGTCCACACATGTTTTTAGAACACGACTAGGTATACCATCAGGTCCAGACATTTTTCAAGGGTTCACCCCTCTGAAGGATTTCCTGATGTCGGCCTCTGTGACTGAGACTGAAATACCATCACAGCGAATGGGGGCTCGGGAAGGCACATCGGTGTTCACACCTAATTCACTTTCATATCTTCAGTATTAAAAACGTTATGGCCATTTCCATACTCGGAAATTAGCATCTTTTTCCCTATTGCTTTTCCATTGACTTAACGCAAAAGTTGTGATCTAGGACAGTCAAAAGCCCATAACTTTCTTAAAAATTAAGAGAACTGAAATAAATTTTCAGTTATTATAGATTGAAGTATTCTGAAACAAATATGAAATAATCTTACTTGGATGACCTGAAATTAAAACATATAATTAGTTAATTACCCAATTGTAGCTAATTACAAAATTCAATTACTAGATCTAAACATCTATCCATTTCTTAAGAAAAGATGAACATTTTTAAATAGCCTAAGTGTCCAAATAACATTCACACAATAATTCACAATATAACATGATATTTAAGCATTGTAAGTAAGGTGGACGAACTTAGAGCCTGGATTGACACCTGGAAATATGATGTTGTGGCAATCAGTGAAACATGGTTGCAGGAGGGCTGTGATTGGAAACTAAATATTCCAGGATTTCGTTGCTTCAGGTGTGATAGAATTGGAGGGACCAGAGGGGCATTGCTTGTCAGAGAAGATATTACAGCAGTGCTTTGGCAGGATAGATTAGAGGGCTCGTCTAGGGAGGCTATTTGGGTGGAACTGAGAAGTGGGAACGGTGTAGCAACACTTTTAGGGGTGTATTATAGACCGCCAAATGGGGAGCGTGAATTGGAAGAGCAAATATGTAAGGAGATAGCAGATATTAGTAGTAAGCACAAGGTAGTGATTGTGGGAGATTTCAATTTTCCAAAAATAGACTGGGAAACACATTCTGTAAATGGGCTGGATGGTTTGGAGTTTGTAAAATGTGTGCAGGATAGTTTTTTGCAGCAGTACATAGAGGTATCGACCAGAGAAGGGGCAGTGCTGGACCTCCTGTTAGGAAATGAGGCAGGTCAGGTGACGGAGGTATGCGTTGGTGAGCACTTCGGGACCAGTGATCACAATACCATTTGTTTCAATATAATTATGGAGAGAGTCAGAACTGGACCTAGGGTAGAGATTTTTGATTGGAGAAAGGCTAACTTTGAGGGAATGCGTAAGGATTTTAAAGGAGTGAATTGGGACACTTTGTTTTCATGGGAAGGATGTAGAAGAGAAATGGAGGACATTTAAAGGGGAAATTGTAAGAGTACAGAATCTTTATGTCCCTGTTAGGTTGAAAGGAAATAGTAAAAATTGGAAAGGGCCATGGTTTTCAAGGGAAATTGGACACTTGTTTCGAAAAAAGAGAGATATCTACAATAATTATAGGAGGCATGGAGTAAATGAGGTGCTAGAGGAGTATAAAGAATGTAAAAAGAATCTTAAGAAAGAAATTAGGAAGGCTAAAAGAAGATATGAGGTTGCTTTGGCAAGAAAGGTGAAAGTAAACCCAAAGGGTTTCTACAGCTATATTAATAGCAAAAGGATAACGAGGGATAAAATTGGACCATTAGAGAACCAGAATGGACAGCTATCTGCAGAGCCAAAAGAGATGGGGGAGATATTGAACAATTTATTTTCTTCGGTATTCACCAAGGAGAAGGATATTGAACTCGGTGAGTTAAGGGGAAAGAGTAGAGTAGCTATGGAAACTATGAGATTCAAAGAGGAGGAAGTACTGACACTTTTGAAAAATATAAAAGTGGATAAGTCTCCAGGTCCTGACAGGATATTCCCTAGGACATTGAGGGAAGTTAGTGTAGAAATAGCAGGAGCTATGACAGAAATATTTCAAATGTCATTAGAAACGGGAATAGTGCCGGAGGATTGGCGTACTGCGCATGTTGTTCCATTGTTTAAAAAGGGTTCAAAGAATAAACCTAGCAATTATAGACCTATTAGTTTGACGTCAGTGGTGGGCAAATTAATGGAAAGGATACTTAGAGATAATATATATAAGCATCTGAATAAACAGGGTCTGATCAGGAACAGTCAACATGGATTTGTGCCAGGTCATGTTTGACACCTTCTTGAATTTTTTGAAGCGGTAACTAGGGAAATTGATGAGGGTAAAGCAGTGGATGTTGTCTATATGGATTTCAGTAAGGCCTTTGACAAGGTTCCCCATGGAAGGTTGGTTAAGAAGGTTCAATCTTTGGGTGTTAATGGCGGAGTAGCAAGATGGATTCAACAGTGGCTGAATGGGAGATGTCAGAGAGTAATGGTGGATGGCTGTTTGTCAGGTTGGAAGCCGGTGACCAGTGGAGTGCCTCAGGGATCTGTGTTGGGTCCACTGTTGTTTGTCATGTACATCAATGATCTGGATGATGGGGTGGAAAATTGGATAAGTAAGTATGCAGATGATACTAAGATAGGTGGTGTTGTGGATAATGAAGTAGATTTTCAAAGTCTACAGAGAGATTTGGGCCATTTGGAAAAGTGGGCTGAAAGATGGCAGATGGAGTTTAATGCTGATAAGTGTGAAGTGCTACATCTTGGCAGGACAAATCAAAATAGGACGTACATGGTAAATGGTAGGAAATTGAGGAATGCTGTGGAACAGAGGGATCTAGGAATAACTGTGCATAGTTCCCTGAAGGTGGAATCGCATGTAGATAGGGTGGTAAAGAAAGCCTTTGGTGTGCTGGCCTTTATAAATCAGAGCATTGAATATAGGAGTAGGGAAGTAATGTTAAAATTGTACAAGGCATTGGTAAGACCAATTCTGGAGTATGGTGTACAATTTTGGTCGCCTAGTTATAGGAACGGATGTCAACAAAATAGAGAGAGTACAGAGGAGATTTACTAGAATGTTGCCAGGGTTCCAGCAACTATGTTACAGAGAAAGGTTGAACAAGTTAGGTCTTTATTCTTTGGAGCGCAGAAGGTTAAGGGGGGACTTGATTGAGGTCTTTAAAATGATGAAAGGGATAGACAGAGTTGACGTGGATACGTTTTTCCCATTGAGGGTAGGGAAGTTTCAAACAAGAGGGCATGACATGAGAATTAAGGGACAGAGGTTTCGGGATAACGTGAGGGGGAACTTCTTTACTCAGAGGGTTGTGGCTGTGTGGAATCAGCTTCCAGCAGAAGTGGTGGAGGCAGGATCGATTTTAACATTTAAGAGTAAAGTGGATAGGTATATGGACGTGAAGGGAATGGAGGGGTATGGTCTGAGTGCAGGTAGATGGGACTAGGGGAAAACAAATGGTCGGCACGGACTGGAAGGGCCGAGAGGGCCAGTTTCCGTGCTGTAATTGTTATATGGTTATATGGTTATATGGTTAAATCTCATTGTCATTAATTTATAGGCCAAATGGAAGGATTTTAATATTTAATTCCCGTAAATTATTGGCCATTTAAATCATCTTGCGAGTGGAATTTTATGGAACGCTGCGGTTATGGTGAATTTAAACTCCATATTGGCAGGAAAAATACTGCTGGTTCGTATGGGGAATAAACTACCTTCTTGCAACATGAAATTTTGATTAAAGGTATCCTAAGAAGCACTTTTTAATGAAAAAAAAACTGTGTACCTTGCCTTGTCCCCTACGCGAGGTCCGTCCCGTTGTCGGCGTTCACAGCTTTAGAAGATGATTTTAAATTTACTACAGCAATTAAATTAGCAAGCGCAGTTTAAAAATCACTTCAGAGAACGGCAGTCGAAGCGATTTTTCTTCATCAATTAAATAGCCTGTTCAAGATCGATTTGAATAGGCTTCCGAAATACCGCATTTTAAACCCGCCCCCCTCTCAAAGGCGCCAAAGTCGCGCACACGGGCAGTGACACAACTGCAGCGCCGGTGGAGGTAAGTATTGTAACATAGCTACTTATAATGGACTCTCCCATCAGAGAAAATTATTTGCTTCCATCCACTACATCAATTTGTTGAATTATTTTACTGCCTGTGAAGGAAGTGGAACTCAATTATCTTTGGCCTTTGAATATTCTCCTAGTAGTTCAGCAGCAAATAAATAATGTAGATATTGATTAAATCAGAATAGCTACTGTTCTGTTTAACAGAGCTCGCATTTGGGGTATATTTGTCATGACAACAGATGTCAATGAAATAACCATATAACCATATAACCATATAACAATTACAGCACGGAAACAGGCCCTCTCGGCCCTTCCAGTCCGTGCCGACCATTTGTTTTCCCCTAGTCCCATCTACCTGCACTCAGACCATACCCCTCCATTCCCTTCACGTCCATATACCTATCACTTTACTCTTAAATGTTAAAATCGATCCTGCCTCCACCACTTCTGCTGGAAGCTCATTCCACACAGCCACCACCCTCTGAGTAAAGAAGTTCCCCCTCACGTTACCCCGAAACCTCTGTCCCTTAATTCTCATGTCATGCCCTCTTGTTTGAATCTTCCCTACCCTCAATGGGAAAAATGTATCCACGTCAACTCTGTCTATCCCTTTCATCATTTTAAAGACCTCAATCAAGTCCCCCCTTAAATAGGGTCATCTATGAATGGATTCAGCTTTAAATTAATCATCCCAATGGCTGCAGCATTTCACTTGAGACACAGCTCCAAGTGTAATTATTTGCAAAGCAATTTAAAAGTAATGTACAGGCTCGAAGGGCCAAATGGCCTCCTCCTGCACCTATTTTCTATGACATCAAACTACAAATGAAATACCACAATCATATTCGTGCTTATGTATATTTGAACAGTGCATTTGTAGATAAACCAAGATTGTATAATTGTGTGGCACCATGCAAAGTCAGAAGATGGGTATAATCAAGAATGTACTTACATTTACTTTGCAAAGCTCAAGTGAAATTATGCCATCTCAGGAAGACCATTAATGGCCTCAGATTCAAATGAAATGTATCATTAAGTATATACACAAGAAGATCTGAATAAGTCATTGCTACTAATTTGCCGGGCACAGGACATGCCCTTCGAGCCTGTACATTACTTTTTAAGAGATTAATATACAAACTTAAAGCACACGGTATTGGGGGTTCAGTATTGATGTGGATAGAGAACTGGCTGGCAGACAGGAAGCAAAGGGTAGGAGTAAACGGGTCCTTTTCAGAACGGCAGGTAGTGGCTAAGTGGGGTCCGCATGGCTCAGTGCTGGGATCCCAGCTATTTACAATATATATTAATGATTTGGACGAGGGAATTGAATGCAACATCTCCAAGTTTGCGGATGGTGTGAGGAGGATGCTAGGAGGCTGCAAGGTGACTTGGATAGGCTGGGTGAGTGGGCAAATGCATGGCAGATGCAGTATAATGTGGATAAATGTGAGGTTATCCACTTTGGTGGCAAAAACAGGAGGGTAGACTATTATCTGAATGGTGGCAAATTAGGAAAAGGGCAGATGCAACGAGACCTGGGTGTCATGGTACACCAGTCATTGAAAGTAGGCATGCAGGTGCAACAGGCAGTGAAGAAAGCAAATGGTATGTTAGCATTCATAGCGAAAGGATTGGAGTATAGGAGCAGGGAGGTTCTACTGCAGTTGTACAGGGTTTTGGTGAGACCACACCTGGAGTATTGCGTACAGTTTTGGTCTCAAAATCTGAGAAAAGACATTCTTGCCATAGAGGGGGTACAGCGAAGGTTCACCAGACTGATTCCTGGGATGTCAGGACTTTCATATGAGGAAAGACTTGATAGACTTGGCTTGTACTCGCTTGAATTTAGAAGACTGAGGGGGGATCTTATAGAAACTTACAAAATTCTTAAGGGGTTGGATAGGCTAGATGCAGGAAGATTGTTCCCGATGTTGGGGAGGTCCAGAACAAGGGGTCACAGTCTAAGGATGAGGGGGAATTCCTTTAGGACCGAGATGAGGAAAACATTTTTCACACAGAGAGTGGTGAGTCTCTGGAATTCTCTGCCACAGAAGGTAGTTGAGGCCAGTTCATTGGCTTTATTTAAGAGGGAGTTAGATGTGGCCCTTGTGGCTAAAGGGATCAGGGGGTATGGAGAGAAGGCAGGTACAGGATACTGAGTTGGATGATCAGCCATGATCATATTGAATGGCGGTGCAGGCTCGAAGGGCCGGATGGCCTATTCCTGCACCTATTTTCTATGTTTCTATGTTTCTATGTTTCCATGTTTCTATGCAGTCTTCTGAGACATTTGGTCAAAAAGCATAATTTAGATAAAGTCACAGAATTATACAGCGTGGAAACACGCCCCTCATCCCAACTTGCCCACACCGACCAACATGTCCCATGTACACTAGACCCACCTACACTTGTCCCACTAGTTTGGCCCATATCCTTCTAAACCTGTCCTATTCAAGTTCAAGTTCAAGTGAGTTTATTGTCATGTGTCCCTGATAGGACAATGAAATTCTTGCTTTGCTTCAGCACACAGAACATAGTAGGCATTGACTACAAAACAGATCAGTGTGTCCATATACCATTATATAAATACATACACACATGAATAAATAAACTGATAAAGTGCAAATAACAGATAATGGGTTATCAATGATCAGAGTTTTGTCCGAGCCAGGTTTAATAGCCTGATGGCTGTGGGGAAGTAGCTATTCCTAAACCTGGTCGTTGCAGTCTTCAGGCTCCTGTACCTTCTACCTGAAGGTAGCAGGGAGATGAGTGTGTGGCCAGGATGGTGTGGGTCCTTGATGATGCTGCCAGCCTTTTTGAGGCAGCGACTGCGATAAATCCCCTCGATGGAAGGAAGGTCAGAGCCGATGATGGACTGGGCAGTGTTTACTACTTTTTGTAATCTTTTCCTCTCCAGGGCGCTCAAGTTGCCGAAACAAGCCATGATGCAACCGGTCAGCAAGCTCTCTACTGTACACCTGTCGAAGTTAGAGTGAGTCCTCCTTGACAAACCGATTCTCAGATCTTCTCAGTAAGTAGAGGCGCTGATGTGCTTTCTTGATAATTGCATTAGTGTTCTCGGACCAGGAAAGATCTTCAGAGATGTGTATGCCAAGGAATTTTAAGCTCTTGACCCTTTGAACTATAAACCCGTTGATATAAATGGGACTGTGGGTCCCCATCATACTCCTTCCAAAGTCCACAATCAGTTCCTTGGTTTTGCTGGTGTTGAGGGCCAGGTTATTGTGCTGGCACCATATGGACAGTTGCTCGATCTCTCTTCTGTACTCTGACTCATCCCCATCAGTGATACGTCCCACAACAGTGGTGTCGTCAGCGAACTTGATGATGGAGTTCGCACTGTGTCTAGCTAACTAGTCATGAGCACGCAGCCTTGATGTGCTCCCGTGCTGATTGTTATCGAGGCTGACACATTTCCACCAATACAAACAGACTGTGGTCTGTGAATGAGGAAGTCGAGGATCCAATTGCAGAGGGATGCGCAGAGACCCAGTTCTACGAGTTTGGTAACCAGCTTGGAGGGGATGATTGTGTTAAATGCTGAGCTGTACTCGATGAATAACAGCCTGACATATGAGTTTTTGTTGTCCAAATGGTTGAGAGAGGAGTGCAGTGCCAGCGAGAGCGCATCCACCGTTGATCTGTTGTGGCGGTAAGCGAACTGCAGTGGCTCCAGGTTTTTGGTGAGGTAGGAGTTGATTTGCGCCATGATCAACCTCTCGAACCACTGGTATAATTGATGCCTTTTTGAAGCAGGTGGGAACCTCAGACCTCGGAGGTGAGAGGTTGAAAATGTCTGTAAAAACTCCAGCCAGTTGGTCCGCACAGGTTTTTAGAACACGACCAGGTATACCATCAGGTCCAGGCGCTTTTCGAGGGTTCACCCCTCTGAAGGATTTCCTGACGTCAGCCTCTGTGACTGAGACTGAAATACCATCACAGCGAATGGGGGCTCGGGAAGGCACATCAGTATTCTCCCTTTCAAAGCGTGCGTAAAACGCATTGAGCTCGTCAGGGAGTGATGCTTCGCCGACATTCGACCTGCCTCCTGGTTTCGCCTTGTAGGAGGTGATTGCATTCAGGCCCCTCCACAGTTCATCCATGGTTTCTGATTGGGAAACACATCCCTAGTTTTGTAGGGATGCAGTCCTCCGCACATTTCTTTAAAAAGTCTGTAATGACTGTGGCGTATTTGTTCAAGTCCATTGCCGAGTCCTTGAACATTGCCCAGTCTACAGACTCCAAACAGTCCTGGAGTTGTTCCTCTGCCCCCCCCCCCCCCCCCCCCCACCCGACCAGCTCTGTACTGCCCTCACCTCTGGGGGTGCGCTCTTTAATTGCTGCCTGTAGGCAGGAAGAAGCAGCACCGCGGTATGGTCGGATTTATCGAAGTGAGGGCGAGGGATAGAACGGTAGGCATTCTCGATGGTGGTGTTCATATACCTGTCTGGTTGTTTCTTAAACATTGCAATTGTCCCTGCCTCAACTACCTCCTCTGGCAACTCGTTCCATACACCCACCACCCTTTGGTGATAAAATTGCCTGTCAGATTCCTATTAAATCTTTCCACCTCACCTTAAATCCTCTGTTTATTGATTCTAGATTCCCCTACTCTAGGCAAGAGACTTGTGCATCTACCCAATCTATTCCTCTCATGATTTTATACAACTATAAGATCACTCCTCATCCTCCTGCGCTCCAAGGAATAGAGACCCAGCCCACTCAACCTCTCTCTATAGCTCACACCCTTCAGTCCTGGCAACATCCTCGTAAATCTTCTCTGTACCCTTTCCAACTTGACAACATCTTTCCTATAACATAATGCCCAGAATTGAACACAATACTCTAAATGATACCTCACCAACATCTTATATAGCTGCAATATGACCTCCCAACTTCTATACTCAGAAGTCAATGAATAAAATTATTTGGGTATATTGCTATTCTCAAGAGAGCATCAGTTTCTCAAATGATGCTGTTGTCCATGTCTCCACCCTCACTGAGTCATTGGGAAATTTGCTTTTCACTAATTTTAACCAATAGTTTGACCTAATACTTCTAAATTATATTGTTGTAGATTCATTTAAAGTGCAAGGAGCATCAGGATCCTTGGCGTTAATATTCTCAATGATCTGCCGTGAATCAACTATACTGATGCAACACCAAAGAAGGCACACCAACACCTCTACTACCTAAAGAGACTGACACAATCTGGCTCCTCTCCAGTGACTCTCACCATAGAAAGCATACTGTCGGGTTGCATCACAGCTTGGTTTGGGAACAGCTCTGCCTAAGACCCACAAGAAATTGCAGAGAGTTGAAGATGGAGCCAAGTCCATCACCTCTCACCATTGACTCCATCGACACTTCACGGTGCCTCAGAAAAGCATCCAACATAATCAAAGACTTGTCCCACCCTGGTCCTTCCTTCTTCTCCCTGCAGCCATCTGGCAGAAAGCACTGAAGCTTGAAAGAATGCACCATCAGACTCAGGAACAGTTCCCTCCCCTCTGTTATCAGACTTAGACTACTCTACTGTCCGATTCACCTCTACCCCATTGAGGACTGATGGCTATGTCTAAGGAACTAATGCACTACAATGTGCTACATTGTGGAGAATTATATTCTGCACTTTGTATCTTCCCCCTTTGCTCTATCTGGTGTGCTTGTGTTTGACAATTGTATTTATGTATGGTATATCTGATCTATTAGAATGCAAAACAAAGCTTTTCAATATACCTCAGTTCAAGTGTCAATAATAAACCCAAACCTAAACCTCAATGTTTGCTTTACCTCAGACAGGCACAGAGTGCTGGAGTAATTCAGCGGGTCAGGCAGCATCTCTGGAGAAAAAGGATGGGTGATGTTTAGGGTTGGGACCCTTCATCAGACTGAAAGTAGGGGCTGGGGACAGGGAGGAAGAGCTCGAGGTGAGAGAAGACCAGGACCAATCGGGGCCAGCTACAAATGACCTCATTTGTCCCAACTCAAAACATCACCGATCCTTTTTCTCCAGAGATGCAGATGCTACCTGACCCACTGAGTTACTCCAACACTTTGTGTCTATCATTAGTGCAAATCAGCATCTGCTCTTCATTGTTTCTCCTGTTTATTTTGCCTTCATTATGTACCATCCAATATTCTCCCACAAGGGCACATTGAGGTCACATTTTGCAGGTTTGTATATCCCAGGCTTCTTCACACTTCTGTTATGGTTCAGTGTACCTACAGTACTGACTCTTCCCCAGAAATGGAATATCTCCCCTGTGCCTCAGTAACAAAAAATAACCTCAGGACTGAAGTATGACCTGATTACAGCTTTGTACTATTTTAGCATGAGTCTCAGATGTGCTGTGTACTGTAGTTCACCATTTCGCTTTGTTTGCTCATTTGCTGCTTCACAATAACTTAATATATTGACTCTAATGTCACTAATATCCAAGGATTTCTTTAAAACTATCTGTTACGGCACTTTGTGCTTTTATTTGTTCCAATTATCCATGGCAGATTTCATCTGCCAAGAGTTCCATTCAAATCTTAATTTTATTTTATTTTTAACTTTCACTTCAGATTTCACTGTCCAGCTCACTTTGACATTGCCTGCACTGTATCATTAGTGGCAAAGACAATAGTATTTCCCTCTTATAACATAATCCTGCAGAAAGTGAAGGATTAATTTGTTCTAATAGAAGAACTTTTACAGCTGTGTGCCTCAAGTTAGCCAAATAACATATCAATCAATAAAGCTGTTCTATATTTGGTGCAAGGAATATTTTTTTGAATATGGATCCATTACAGCAAACATAGTAACCAAACTTTGGATTACATTCTTGTGTTTGCATATTGTGCTGTAAATAAGCAAATATGTTCTGAGCAACTTTGTTTTTTTAATATTAAATATACTCTAATGTAATTGTATAGGATCAACATGCCACATGGAATCGAGGCAGCTGCGAGGAGCTGTAACATTTCTCACAGTTAAATATAGAGTGGTGATTTGGGGAAGTTGCTTGCAGCTAAGTAAGATGCATTTATGTTGGTGCATTTATGAGCGGAAACTGAACTGGAATAGCCATATATACAGCGTGGTTCAGGAATCCTGTAGCAATTAACTCACCTCCTCACCCCACAAAGCCTGTTCACCTCCCACGAGACACAAGTCAGGAAGATAGAACATAGAACATAGAACATAGAACATAGAACCGCACTGCGCAAGAAGAGGCCCTATGGCCCACAATGTCGGTGCCAAACATTATGTCAAGACCAGCTCTTATCTGCCTGCACATCATCTTTATTCCTCTAGTTCCTCTATATCCTCCATATCCATGCTCTTATCCAAACGTCTCCAAAATGTCACTATTTATCTGGCTCCATCACCTCCCCAGCAGCTTGCTCCAAGTACTCACCACATTCTGCATTAAAAAAATTGCACTGTATATCTCCTTTAAACTTTGGCCCTCTCACCTTAAAGCTATTGCCTCTAGTATTTGATATTTCCGTTCTGGGAAAAAGGTTCTGAGTGTCTACCATATCTATGCCTCTCATAATTTTATATACTGCTATCAGGATTCCCTGTAACCTCCGGCATTCCAGAGAAAACAATCCAAGTTTATCCAACCTTGTAGCTAATACCCCCTAAGTCAGGCATCATCCTGGTAAAAGGACACAAAGTACTGGAGAAGCTCAATGGGTAAAACTGCATCCCTGGAGAACATGGATAAATGATGTTTTGGGTCAAGACCCTTCTTCAAAGTAATTGTAGATGTGGTGGGGAAGAAAGCTGGAAGAGAGGAGCGGTAGGACAGAGCATGGCAGGTAATGTGTGGACACAGATGAGGAGGGGTTTTGAAAGGAATATGGTTGGAATGAGGCCAGAAATAAAAGCAGGTATGAATTGTGAAGCTAGAGGAAGGAATATAGGAGGGGGGGGGGAGGGGGGGGGAGGGGGAGGGGGGAGTGGGAGTGGGAAGGGGGGTAGGGCGGGGAGGGGGGTGGTGGGGTAGGGGGGGGGAAGGGGGGGGGAGAGGGGGGGAAGAGGGGGAGGGGGGGGGGAGAGGGGGGGGAGGGGGGGGGGAGAGGGAGAGGGGGGGAGGGAGGGCTGTTAGAGGTCACCTAAAATTGGAGAATTCAATGTTCATACCATTGGGTTGTAAGCTACCCTTGCAGAATCTGAGGTGCTGTTCCTCCAGTTTGATTGTGGCCTCACTTTGGCAATGGAGGAGGCCAGGACAGAAAGTTCAATATGGGGATGAGAAGGTGAGCGGTTAGATGAAATGGTTAGCAACTGGGAGATCCAGTAGGCCTTGGTGGACCAAGAAATCTGCCTTCACTTTGTCCATATATTATGTCCTTGCATTGCAATAGAATGCAAAACACTCTTCTTCTCATGATGAAATGCAGGGCTGTGCAGAAAAACAAATGCACTCACAAGAGAAGCCACAACAGTAGAAATACCAACAGATTAACTTCAATTCAATGCAACCCTAGCCAAAGTATCCATTGGGAAAGTAGGCAGAGCGTACCAAAAACGGAAGGACATTCACTCAGTTCCCATGCACTAACAACAGGAGCTATGCTTTAACACACCATCTGAAAATTCACATATTAGGGTGTGGTGCAGCTTTTTCATGACAGTTGTTGTTTATTCTCTCTTTATTGAAATACGTGTTTTTATTCAAATGGAAGCTCCAATGGCCCATGGTTTTCATTGGATTATCAAGAAAATAATGAAGGTAAATTCTGATCAGAGATTTTAGGAAGATATCATTTATTAGTAACATTTTATTCTTGTTGGGTCAAATAAACAATAGGAATTGGGAACCATAGTTACAAACAAAACTGATGTGATGCGATCTGCAATATCAGGGCGAATGCTATTTGTGGCTGTCCTTCAATGTCATAGGACACAAATTAAACAAAGAGACAGTGAGATGAATGACTCATTAAGCTGCTTTAGTTCACAGAAAGGTGAACATAAGGATAACCGATATGACAAGACTAACATACAGTCATTCAATTCATTAACTCCCTCTTTTGCAATACACACAATGAAGAACATTCCACACAAACTCATGGGTTATCTGACCTATAGTTTCCAACAACTCCAACCTGATTGCTTCAGTAAAATGTTTTACAGATTTCCCAGCCTTCCTGTATTAAAAATAAAATATCTGTACACTTTCATAAGGTCATAAGTGATAGGAGCAGATTAGGCCATTCGTCCCATCGTCTCCTACGCCATTCAATCATGGCTGATCTACATCTCCCTCCTAACCACATTCCCCTGCCTTAGCAACATAGAAACATAGAAAAATAGGTGCAGGAGTCGGCCATTCGGCCTTTCGAGCCAGCACCGCCATTCAATATGATCATAACTGATCGTATTGAATGGGTCAAATAAGGTGGAGGAACTGAGTGAAATCCAGGTTAGCCGGGAAGTGGTGTTGGGTAAATTGAATGGATTAAAGGCCGATAAATCCCCAGGGCCAGATAGTCTGCATCCCAGAGTACTCAAGGAAGTGGCCACATAAATAGAGGATGCATTAGTGATAATTTCTCAAAACTCCTTAGATTCTGAAGTAGTTCCTGAGAGCTGGTAAATCTGTAAAAAAATTACTGAAGCAATCAGTAGAAGTTCCTGAGGGTTGAAGGGTAGCTAATGTAACCCCACTTTTTAAAAAAAGGAGGGAGAGAGAAAATGGGGAATTACAGACCAGTTAGTCTAACATCGGTAGTGGGGAAACTGCTAGAGTTATTAAAGATGGGATAGCAGTACATTTGGAAAATGGTGAAATCATTAGACAAAGTCAGCATGGATTTACGAAAGGTAAATCATGTCTGACGAATCTTATAGAATTTTTCGAGGATGTAACTAGCAGAGTGGATAAGGGAGAACCAGTGGATGTGTTATATCTAGACTTTCAGAAGGCTTTCGACAAGGTCCCACATAAGAGATTAGCTTTAAACTTAAAGCACACGGTATTGGGGGTTCAGTATTGATGTGGATAGAGAACTGGCTGGCAGACAGGAAGTAAAGGGTAGGAGTAAACGGGTCCTTTTCAGAATGGCAGGCAGTGACTAGTGGGGTACCGCAAGGCTCAGTGCTGGGTCCCCAGCTGTTTACAATATATATTAATGATTTGGACGAGGGAATTGAATGCAACATCTCCAAGTTTGCGGATGACACTAAGCTGGGGGGCAGTGTTAGGTGTGAGGAGGATGCTAGGAGGCTGCAAGGTGACTTGGATAGGCTGGGTGAGTGGGCAAATACATGACAGATGCAGTATAATGTGGATAAATGTGAGGTTATCCACTTTGGTGGCAAAAACAGGAGGGTAGACTATTATCTGAATGGTGGCAAATTAGGAAAAGGGGAGATGCAACGAGACCTGGGTGTCATGGTACACCAATCATTGAAAGTAGGCATGCAGGTGCAGCAGGCAGTGAAGAAAGCAAATGGTATGTTAGCATTCATAGCAAAAGGATTTGAGTATAGGAGCAGGGAGGTTCTACTGCAGTTGTACAGGGTTTTGGTGAGACCACACCTGGAGTATTGCGTACAGTTTTGGTCTCCAAATCTGAGAAAAGACATTCTTGCTATAGAGGGGGTACAGAGAAGGTTCACCAGACTGATTCCTGGGATGTCAGGACTTTCATATGAGGAAAGACTGGATAGACTTGGCTTGTACTCGCTAGAATTTAGACTGAGGGGGGATCTTATAGAAACTTACAAAATTCTTAAGGGGTTGGATAGGCTAGATGCAGGAAGATTGTTCCCGTTGTTGGGGAGGTCCAGCACATGGGGTCACAGTCTAAGAATAAGGGGGAATTCCTTTAGGACCGAGATGAGGAAAACATTTTTCACACAGAGAGTGGTGAGTCTCTGGAATTCTCTGCCACAGAAGATAGTTGAGGCCAGTTCATTGGCTATATTTAAGAGGGAGTTAGATGTGGCCCTTGTGGCTAAAGGGATCAGGGTGTATGGAGAGAAGGCAGGTACAAGATACTGAGTTGGATGATCAGCCATGATCATATTGAATGGCGGTGCAGGCTCTAAGGGCCGAATGGCCTACTCCTGCACCTATTTTCTATGTTTCTATGTCTCGAGAGTTCAAAAGCAGTGTCAGCCTACCAAGGAAAAGGGAATAAGGTCCAAGATTAGGAGAAATTGTATAAATGAGGTGGTAGTGAACCTATGGATTTCTCCAGCACAGAAGGCAGAGAAGTGCAAAGCATTAGATATATACAAGGAAACAGAAATGTTTCTTGATACTAAAGGGATCCAAGGATACAGGGAAACTGAAGTGGATCAGCATGACTGTGTGGAATGGTGGAGCTGGCCACAGATCCCTGACAGCTCTTCCCTTCTGTTTCTACGTTTTCCTGGATTGGTTATTGCTTTTGAGAAATATCAAAGGTGATGTTGCAGTACCAGTTATCACTAGAATGTCCATACTATTTATTTTTGAATGCAGCTCAAATTAGTATCTCCATTTAAAGATGTTTATTGCAGCCGGTTTTGCAGTAATGTCCTTTAGTACTTTTAAAAATCAAATGTTTATAAGGATGAGAACAGGGGCTGGTGGTACATTGGCTGTTTTTCATTGTGTTTTTTCTCCAGGATGTGAAAGGCAGCAAGCAAGACGTCAGGGATGTAACATCACACGACTTGCTTGTACCTAGGGAGGTAGGCATTGACAATTTTGTGAGAACAGGTCTCTTACAGAGGCTACTGCATCAATAAATGTGGGGAGCATTGCCTTTAAAAGTCAATTTTAAAGA
This sequence comes from Okamejei kenojei, assembly GCA_035221665.1. Taxonomy (NCBI): domain Eukaryota; kingdom Metazoa; phylum Chordata; class Chondrichthyes; order Rajiformes; family Rajidae; genus Okamejei; species Okamejei kenojei. The sequence continues at coordinate 132,807,117 of CM069133.1, read as the reverse complement.
ATAATTTCAAAGTGTAAATCTGTAATGTTTCAATGCTGTTATTTTTCACTCCCAGTGATAAGGTCAAGGTTCAAACTTTCAAGGTCAGTTTGTTGTCACGGGTACCCGGACGCGAGAAGCTCAAGCAAAGAGGTTGAAGCCAAGGAACTGCATGGAGTTGAGGCCGAAACGTCAATAAACTGAAAGAGTACGAAGACGAAACGCCTACTAACCAAAAGGTTGGGACGCCTAAATGCAAACTAACCGAAAGGGCGGGACGTCTAAAAGCCAATGAACCGAAAAGCTGCGTCTCCGAAAGCAAACTTACCGAATGGCCGCTCTGTCGAAACGCCACCGACCCGAAAGGTGGCGTCGCCTACAGGCCAACGGACAGACTGCTGCTCAACAGAAAAGTCCAATAACGGACATGACGTTATCGGGGGGCGGGACCTGTCAGCGATTGGTCCAGATCCCCGTGCCCATCACATCACTGTGAAGGGATGAACAGTGTCCCACACCTCCGCTCCACCCGACCCGCAGCCCACGGAGGGTGGCCATGGGGGAGAGGGGGCTGTCCCGAGGGATGCGCACCTTCGGCCGCTTACAACTTGGTGCTTGGGTTCAGATTTCCCAGTCACCTGTGGCTTGTGTGGGAAAAGGACCCCCACGCTCCCATCTCCTCCTTTCCTCTCCCCTCTTCTCTCTCTTCCCTCTCTCTCTCCCTTCTCTCTCTCCCCATTCTCTCTCTCCTCTCTCTCCCCCTTCTCTCTCTCCTCCTCTCTCTCTCCCCTCTTCTCTCTCTCCTCCTCTCTCTCTCCCCTCTTCTCTCTCTCCCCTTCTCTCTCTCTCCCCATCTCTCCCCTTTCTCTCTCTCCGGGAAGCAAAATTGGTCAGGAAGGAAAAGGACATGTATCACAGGTATAATAAGATGACATCAGTTGTGGCTTATGAAGAATATAAAGTGAGTAGGAAAGAACTCCAGCAAGTAATTAGAAGGGCCAGAAGGGGGCAGGAAATATCATTGGTGAATTTGATTAAAGAAAATCCCGGCTTTTTATTTGTATGTTAAAAATAAGAAGGCGATTAGGGAGAAGGTAGAACCACTCTGTGACCAGTGGAGATCCACAGGGATCTGTGCTGAAAACTTTGTGATACATATGTGATAAGACTTAGGTAAGTAAGTTTGCTGATGACAAAATTGGAGGATTTGCAGACAGTGAGGAATGTGTGTCAGAAGATACAGTGGAATATAGATCATTTACAGAAACGGGAGGAGAAATGGCAAATGGAGTTTAACCCGAGCAAGTGTGAGGTGTTGCACTTTGGGAGGTTGAATACAAAGGGAAATGGCCAGATAGCAGTTAATGACAACTTTCCCCACAACCCTTTTTATAATCTCCCTCTGATCACAGGCAGGCATGAATTAAAGATATTTATGAAATAAGATCTATCTTAACATTAGGCGGCCTTGAGGCATTTTGAGGCAGGTTACATTTTAATATTGTCACTGAGTTACAGGCATAACTCAAATCCCTCAGTTGTGTGTGAGATACTTGCAGAAATAGAAATAATATACATCTGGAATATTACTGCAAAATAAGTAGAAACATTATAAAATGGTGCACTGATTTATATACAATACAATGGCATATTGTTTTACATTTAAGTTGCCAAATAAATGTGATTGGTATTGATGTAGTATAAGGCAAATCTAGGAATGATACTCAGTTCAAAGATTTACTCACCAGGGAATCTTGGACAAAAATCTTAGATTCTACACAGAAACAAATGAATGCTAAAATGGGACAGTTTTTGTACATTTCTAGATTTATAAGTTGATCCAAATGCCCTTGTAATCTTGCAAATAATAACAGAAAACGCTTCTTCACAAAGACTTGACCTCACCATTATCATGATTTCATGGCATTCAGCATAAATTCTGCAGAAGCAGACACCTGTCTGATTCACACACAGCTCAATTCAGTCGCAAGGCTGCAGGAACAAAGGCCTACTGTCATTTCAGAGAACTATAGCGACAGTGTAAATCAGGAAACAATCCACGGGTAATTGGAAGGAGCTTCTGCTCCGTGTAACTTTCCAGCAGCAAGGGAAGGGCTCCATTACATATAATCAACAAAATGTAAATCAGGAAATGCAGACATGGCACTATGTGCATCCACGTGCTCATTTCTGCCTCAGTTGGCAGAATCATTTAGTCATGTAATGGATGAGCACCCAGATTTGACTGGCCTGAAGAAATGACAGCAAAACAGTAAAGAATCCAACATCTGAGCTGATCCTTGAGTTGAATTATTATTGCCACTATTTGTGCAATAAATTATTAAAACAAAGTGCTTTACCTTCACAGGGCAACTGCAATCCTTATTCAGATTGAGTTATTGAATTCAACAGAAATAAATCTTCATCAGCTTTTCACAAACAGGTAATTCACTCTACTCGAATAACAAACAACAATGAAGTCAATTTATTTCCTGCTATACAGACTCATTTTGTTATGACTGAATCTTTTATTGTTTCTCCATTTTTCACAACAGATAATAATAACCTGTCGTGAATGTAAGAAATGTTTGAAAGCACATTTTGAAGGAGAGAGTTCTGCATTGCATCTGGCCCACAGATATAAGCATTGCAACGTTGCTCAAATAGATGATCGGGTCATCATCATTATTGGTGCATGGTTCTGCAATTAACATCAGCTATTAAACTGTTCCCTGGAAAAGAAAGGGGGGGGGTTACACAAAAAGCTGGAGAAACTCAGCGGGTGCAGCAGCATCTAAGGAGCGAAGGAGATAGGCGACGTTTCGGGTCGAGACCCCTCTTCAGACTGGTCAGGGATCAGGGAAACGAGAGATATAGACGGTGATGTGGAGAGATAAAGAACAATGAATGAAAGATATGCAAAAAAGTATCGATGATAAAGGGAACAAGCCATTGTAAGCTGTTTGTGGTGTGAAAATGAGAAGCTAGTGCGACTAGGGTGGGGAGGGAGATAGAGATAGAGGGAATGCCAGGGCCCGAGGGCTGAGGGAGAGGTGGGAAGGGGAGGAGACAGCAAGGGTTAACAGAATTGAAAAAATTCAATGTTCAAGCCCGAAGGATGCAGACTCCCCAAGCGGAATATGAGGTGCTGTTCCTCCAACTTGCGGTGTTGCTCACTCTGGCCGTGGAGGAGGCCCAGGACCGAGAGGTCGGATACCGAATGGGAGGGGGAGTTGAAGTGCTGAGCCACCGGGAGGGCGGGTTGGTTTTTGCGGACCGAGCGGAGGTGTTCGGCGAAACGATCGCCAAGCCTCCGCTTGGTCTCACCGATATAGATCATCTGGTATCTGGAGCACCGGATGCAGTAGATGAGGTTGGAGGAGGTGCAGGTGAACCTCTGTCGGACCTGGAAGGACTGCTTGGGTCCTTGAAAGGAGTGGAGGGGGGAGGTGAAGGGACAAGTGTTGCATTTCTTGCGGTTGCAAGGGAAAGTGCCCGGGAAAGGGGTAGAGCGGGAGGGGAGGAAAGAATTGACAAGGGAGTTGCGGAGGGAGCGGTCTTTGCGGAAGGCAGACAGGGGGGGAGATGGGGAGATGGGAAGATGTGGCAGGTGGAGGGGTCACGTTGGAGGTGGTGAAACTGGCGGAGGACTATCTGTTGTATTTTCCGGCTGGTGGGGTGAAAGGTGAGGACCAGGGGGACTCTGCCCTGTTTGCGAGTGGGGGAATGGGGAGAGAGGGCAGTGTTGCGGGGTATGGAGGAGACCCTGGTGCGAGCCTCATCTATAGTGGGGGAGGGGAATCCCCGTTCTCTGGAGAATTAGGCCATTTGTGATGACCTGGTGTGGAACACCTCATCCTGGGAGCAGATGCGGCGTAGACGGAGGAATTGGGAATAGGGGATGGAGTCCTTACAGGAAGCAGGGTGGGAGGAAGAGTAGTCCAGGTAGCTGTGGGAGTCAGTTGGTTTGTAGTGGATGTTGGTCAGGAGTGTATCACCTGCAATAGAGATGGTGAGGTCAAGGAATGGTAGGGAAATGTCGGAAATGGTCCAAGTGTATTTGAGTGCCGGATGGAAGTTGGTGGTGAAATGAATGAAGTCAGTCAGTTGTGTGTGGGTGCAGGAGGTGACACCAAAGCAGTCGTCGATGTAACAGAGGTAGAGGTCGGGGATGGGGCCCTGGTACGCCGAGAACAAGGATTGTTCGACGTACCCAACAAAGAGGCAAGCGTAGCTGGGGCCCATGCATGTGCCCATAGCTACGCCTTGTGTTTGGAGGAAATGGGAGGAATCAAAAGAGAAGTTATTGAGGGTAAGGACCAACTCTGCTAGGCGGAGGAGGGTGTCAGTGGACGGGTATGGGTTGCTCCTCTGGTCGAGGAAAAAACCAACCCGACCTCCCGGTCGCAAAAACCAACCCGACCTCCCGGTGGCTCAGCACTTCAACTCCCCCTCCCATTCCGTATCCGACCTCTCTGTCCTGGGCCTCCTCCACGGCCAGAGCGAGCAACACCGCAAGTTGGAGGAACAGCACCTCATATTCCGCTTGGGGAGTCTGCATCCTTTGGGCTTGAACATTGAATTTTCTCAATTCTGTTAACCCTTGCTGTCTCCTCCCCTTCCCACCTCTCCCTCAGCCCTCGGGCCCTGGCATTCCCTCTATCTCTATCTCCCTCCCCCACCCTAGTCGCACTAGCTTCTCATTTTCACACCACAAACAGCTTACAATGGCTTGTTCCCTTTATCATCGATACTTTTTTGCATATCTTTCATTCATTGTTCTTTATCTCTCCACATCACCGTCTATATCTCTCGTTTCCCTGATCCCTGACCAGTCTGAAGAAGGGTCTCGACCCGAAACGTCGCCTATCTCCTTCGCTCCTTAGATGCTGCTGCACCCGCTGAGTTTCTCCAGCTTTTTGTGTAACCCTCGATTCTCCAGCATCTGCAGTTCCTTCTTTAACACCCTGGAAAAGAAAGGCCATTTTTAAATAGTCTGATTCACTGAGTATTTGTGTCCACTCTACAGGTTTTCTCCACAAGCAAGCCTCATCCTGGAGTTTCTGCAGAAAATAAATAGTAGTAGTGCAATTAATCAGCAGAGTGGAACTCTCAGGAGCATCTAGAAACAGGCATTTTATCACGTAATAGACTTGTTTTTTTGACTTTGACGGTGGCTCTATCATTTGTGTTATTGTCCACTGAGATAATTAACAAGGAAACAGCTACCAACAAAGCATCCTTTATTGAAGCAGTCAGCACTCAACATTAATATATCACAAACCATACTGCATGGTACGCATCATTATTAAAGATACACTCATATTCATATACACCACACAGGCTCAACCTAAAAAAATAACCCCATGTAAACTAGCAACTGTTAACAGATACACAAATATATATAGATACATAGATACATAGAAATTAGGTGCAGGAGTAGGCCATTCAGCCCTTCGAGCCTGCACCGCCATTCAATATGATCATGGCTGATCATCCAACTCAGTATCCCGTACCTGCCTTCTCTCCATACCCTCTGATCCCCTTAGCCACAAGGGCCACATCCAACTCACTCTTAAATATAGCCAATGAACTGGCCTCAACTACCCTCTGTGGCAGAGAGTTCCAGAGACTCACCACTCTCTGTGTGAAAAAAGTATTTCTCATCTCGGTCTTAAAGGATTTCCCCCTTATCCTTAAGCTGTGACCCCTTGTCCTGGACTTCCCCAACATCGGGAACAATCTTCCTGCATCTAGCCTGTCCAACCCCTTAAGAATTTTGTACGTTTCTATAAGATCCCCTCTCAATCTCCTAAATTCCAGAGAGTATAAACCGAGTCTATCCAGTCTTTCTTCATAAGACAGTCCTGACATCCCAGGAATCAGTCTGGTGAACCTTCTCTGCACTCCCTCTATGGCAATAATGTCCTTCCTCAGATTTGGAGACCAAAACTGTACGCAATACTCCAGGTGTGGTCTCACCAAGACCCTGTACAACTGAAGTAGAACCTCCCTGCTCCTGTACTCAAATCCTTTTGTTATGAAAGCTAACATACCATTCGCTTTTTTCACTGCCTGCTGCACCTGCATGCCTACTTTCAATGACTGGTGTACCATGACACCCAGGTCTCGCTGCATCTCCCCTTTTCCTAATCGGCCACCATTTAAATAATAGTCTGCTTTCCTGTTTTTGCCACCAAAGTGGATAACCTCACATTTATCCACATTATACTGCATCTGCCAAACATTTGCCCACTCACCCAGCCTATCCAAGTCACCTTGCAGTCTCCTAGCATCCTCCTCACAGCGAACACTGCCCCCCAGCTTAGTGTCATCCGCAAACTTGGAGATATTGCCTTCAATTCCCTCATCCAGATCATTAATATATATTGTAAACAGCTGGGGTCCCAGCACTGAGCCCTGCGGTACCCCACTAGTTACTGCCTGCCATTGTGAAAAGGACCCGTTTACTCCTACTCTTTGCTTCCTGTTTGCCAGCCAGTTCTCTATCCACATCAATACTGAACCCCTAATACCGTATGCTTTAAGTTTGTATACTAATCTCTTATGTGGGACCTTGTCGAAAGCCTTCTGGAAGTCCAGATATACCACATCCACTGGTTCTCCCTTATCCACGCTACTAGTTACATCCTCGAAAAATTCCACAAGATTTGTCAGACATGATTTACCTTTTGTAAATCCATGCTGACTTTGTCCAATGATTTCACCACTTTCCAAATGTGCTGCTATCCCATCTTTAATAACTGACTCTAGCAGTTTCCCCACTACCGATGTTAGACTAACTGGTCTGTAATTCCCCGTTTTCTCTCTCCCTCCCTTCTTAAAAAGAGGGGTTACATTTGCTACCCGCCAATCCTCAGGAACTACTCCAGAATCTAAAGAGTTTTGAAAGATTATCACTAATGCATCCACTATTTCCTGAGCTACTTCCTTAAGTACTCTGGGATGCAGCCTATCTGGCCCTGGGGATTTATCGGCCTTTAATCTATTCAATTTACCCAACACCACTTCCCGACTGACCTGGATTTCGCTCAATTCCTCCTTTGACCCACAGTCCCCTGCTATTTCCGGCAGATTATTTATGTCTTCCTTAGTGAAGACGGAACCAAAGTAGTTATTCAATTGGTCCGCCATATCCTTGTTCCCCATGATCAACTCACCTGTTTCTGACTGCAAGGGACCTACATTTGTTTTAACTAACCTCTTTCTCTTCACATATCTATAAAAACTTTTGCAGTCAGTTTTTATGTTCCCTGCCAGTTTTCTTTCATAATCTATTTTTCCTTTCCTAATTAAGCCCTTTGTCCTCCTCTGCTGGTCTCTGAATTTCTCCCAGTCCTCTGGTATGCTGCTTTTCCTGGCTACTTTGTACGCATCATCCTTTGCTTTGATACTATCCCTGATTTCCCTTGTTATCCACGGATGCACTACCTTCCCCGATTTATTCTTTTGCCAAACTGGGATGAACAATTTTTGTAGTTCATCCATGCAGTCTTTAAATGTCTTCCATTGTATATCCACCGTCAACCCTTTTAGAATTAATTGCCAGTCAATCTTGGCCAATTCTCGTCTCATACCCTCAAAGTTACCTTTCTTTAAGTTCAGAACCATTGTTTCTGAATTAACAATGTCACTCTCCATCCTAATGAAGAACTCAACCATATTATGGTCACTCTTGCCCAAGGGGGCACGTACAACAAGACGGCTAATTACCCCTTCCTCATTACTCAAAACCCAGTCTAAAATAGCCTGCTCTCTCGTTGGTTCCTCTACATGTTGATTTAGATAACTATCCCGCATACATTCCAAAAAATCCTCTTCCTCAGCACCCCTGCCAATTTGATTAACCCAATCTATATGTAGATTGAAGTCACCCATTATAACTGTTTTGCCTTTGTCGCACGCATTTCTAATTTCCTGTTTGATACCATCCCCAACTTCTCTGCTACTGTTAGGTGGCCTGTACACAACACCCACCAGCGTTTTCTGCCCCTTAGTGTTTTGTAGCTCTACCCATACCGATTCCACATCCTCCAAGCTAATGTCCTTCCTTTCCATTGCTTTAATCTCCTCTCTAACCAGCAACGCTACCCCACCTCCTTTTCCTTTCTCTCTATCCCTCCTGAATATTGAATATCCCTGGATGTTCAGCTCCCAGCCTACGTCACCCTGGAGCCATGTCTCCGTGATCCCAACTATATCATAATCATTAATATCTATCTGCACGTTCAACTCGTCCACCTTATTACGAATACTCCTTGCATTGAGACACAAAGCCTTCAGGCTTGTCTTCACAACGCATTTACCCCTTATACAACTTTGCTGAAAAGTGGCCCTTTTTGATTTTTGCCCTGGTTTTGTCTGCCTGTCACTTTTACCTTTCACCTTGCTACCTAATGCTTCTACCCTCATTTTACACCCTCCTGCCTCTCTGCTCTTGTACCCATCCCCCTGCCACATTAGTTTAAATCCTCCCCGACAGCACTAGCAAACACTCCCCCAAGAACATTGGTTCCATTCCATTCCAGGTGCAAACCGTCCTGTTTGTACCGGTCCCACCTCCCCCAGAACTGGTCCCAGTGCCCTAAAAATTTGAATCCCTCCCCCTTGCACCACTTTTCAAGCCACGTATTCATTTGCATTATCCTCCTATTTCTACTCTGACTGGCCCGTGGTACTGGTAGTAATCCGGAGATTACTACCTTTGAGGTCCTACTTTTAAGTTTATCTCCTAGCTCCCTAAATTCACCTTGTAGGACCTCATCCCTTTTTTTACCTATATCGTTGGTGCCAACATGCACCACGACAACTGGCTGTTCACCCTCCCCCTCCAGAATGTTCTGCAGCCGTTCAGTGACATCCCTGACCTTTGCACCAGGGAGGCAACATACCATCCTGGAGTCTCGTTTGCGGACGCAGAAACGCCTATCTATTCCCCTGACAATTGAATCCCCTATTACTATTGCCCTTCCCCTCTTTTTTTCCCCCTCATGTGCTGCAGAGCCACCCATGGTGCCATGAACCTGGCTGCTGCTGCATTCCCCTGATGAGCCATCTCCCTCAACAGTATCCAAAATGGTATACCTGTTTAGGAGGGAGATGACCGCAGGGGACTCCTGCACTACCTGCCTACTGCTTTGCTGGCTATTGGCCACCCGTTCCCTTCTTGTCCTCTTACCGTTTGCCTGCGGTGTGACCAACTCACTGTACGTGCTATCCACGACTTTCTCCGCATCGTGGATGCTCCAGTATGAATCCAGCCGCAGTTCCAATCGTTCAATGCGGTCTGCCAGGAGCTGCAGCTGGACACACTTCCTGCAAACATAGTCACCAGGGACACCGACCATCTCCCTGATCTCCCACATGTTGCAGGCTGAACAAACCACGGGGCCAATCTCTACTGCCATACCTTACTCTCAAATTACACTGTATTAAATATTAAAAAACACAAAAACTTATCCTTTAAACTTTACTACTAAATACTGGATCCTTAACTCCCAGAATCCCTCACTCCCAGAAGGCAGAAATGTAAAATTGTAAACCCGGGGTTGCACCCAATCAGCTGCTTCCTCGGGTCCTCTTCCACCAATCAGCGGCTTCCTCAAAAAAAAACAAAAAAAAAACCCACTTCTCCAAATGGAACGTTATGGATTTGGGTAAGCCTCTGAAAAAACAAGCCCCGCGCTAGATTTTTAACCTTACCGGTCGGGTGTCGCTCCTCCCCCTCCTTCACTTCCAACGGCTCCTGTGGGCCTCTGAAAAAACAAGCCCCGCGCTAGATTTTTAACCTTACCGGTCGGGTGTCGCTCCTCCCCCTCCTTCACTTCCAACGGCTCCTGTGGGCCTCTGAAAAACAAGCCCCGCGCTAGATTTTTAACCTTACCGGTCGGGTGTCGCTCCTCCCCCTCCTTCACTTCCAACGGCTCCTGTGGGCCTCTGGAAAAACAAGCCCCGCGCTAGATTTTTAACCTTACCGGTCGGGTGTCGCTCCTCCCCCTCCTTCACTTCCAACGGCTCCTGTGGGCCTCTGGAAAAACAAGCCCCGCGCTCGATTTTTAACCTTACCGGTCGGGTGTCGCTCCTCCCCCTCCTTCACTTCCAACGGCTCCTGTGGGCCTCTCCTATATAATCCTAAATTTACTCACAGTTTAGTCCTCCTGACTAAAATGTATCTGAGCTTAACATCACGACAGTATTCATTGCTAGTTCTGATAATACTAGAGAAACATTTGTAAAATATGTATGAAGGCACTTTTTGAAGGAGAGAGTTCTCCATTGCATCTAGCCCACAGATAAAAGCATTGCAACATTACTAAATTAGATGATTGCTAGAATTATAAGTTTCACTGCATATAATCATAAATAGATTGTGCAACATACTTTCCAATAAACAACCATAACACCAAATTGACAATACATGCCAACTGCTACAACAGTTCAAATTATATATGGTTTTCAATATTTTCTCAGATATGTAATAACATTTTCTAACCTCAATCCCTTCAATGGCTCTCCACATTTGTGCTCACTCTGTCTCGCTGGTTAATTTACAATGGAGCTGCTGCATTCATCGGTTCCACACACACATTCTCTATGCTTTAATGAACCAACATCAGTTACTGTAGCTCAGGATTTGTGCATTCATCCACCTCACTCCATACTGACTTTCTCATCATCCACCTCATGCAGTGCATTTGCGCTGGGGTACTTTGCCATGCTAACACTACAGAAACCTGCTGCCTCATATTTTTTGTTCAAATATACATCAGATCTCTCTTTCAAAGTACCATATGATACACACAGTCAGGCTGACTCCTTGCTGCAGAAGATTGATGCTACTTCTCTCCACAGGCTTGTTATTGTGGCCTCCAGGGACATTTGCCCAATGGACCCTTCCTCCAGACATCCCACTGCCACTTTAATATAGCATTTGCTTTATTTGCTGCTCTCCAGCAAATTAAACATGTGCACCACTTTTTGTTGACAGATAAATGAACAGTTCAGACCACTATTGAGTCCCAACTGTCTCCAAATTTGGGCCAGACAAGAAATCTTGCCATACCAACGTACAAATCCCATTAATAAATAAATAAAAGTCAATACTGAAAAATAAGTGAGCTTTGAAGAATTTTCTTGATATCTTCTTAATACCTCATAAAAAATAAAAATATAACAATGCCGCAGAGAATAGATCTTTTGGCCCACTATGTCAGTACCAAACATTATGTTAACTTCAACTAATCTCAAAAGGCTTTTTATAATTCAACTCCATTTCTAATAATATCAACTTCTGTGCGGCACGGTTGTGCAGCAGTAGAGTTGCTGCCTTATTGGTAGGTTGCTGCCTTACAGCGCCAGAGACCCAAGTTTAATCCTGACTGTGGAGGCTGTCAGCACGGTGTTTGTACGTTCTCCCCGTGACCTGCGTGAGTTTTCTCCGGATGCTCCAGTATCCTCCCACACTCCAAAGATGTACAGGTTAGTAGTTTAACTGGTTTAAGCAACATTTTTAATTGTCCCTGGTGTGTGTGTAGGATAGTGATAGTATGCGGGGATCACTGGTCGGGGTGGACTCAGGGCCTGTTTTTGCGCTGTATAAACTAACCTAAACATTACATTCACCGCCACACAACATACTCTAGGCTCTATATGATGTGATTTAATTTACCTCTTTGGCACACAAATATTGTTTAGTTTAATTTAGTTTAGTTTATTGTCAAGGGTACCAGTGTACAGTGAAAAGCTTTTAGTTGCGTGCTATACATCAGCAGAAAGACTATACATGATTACCATTAAGCCATCCATAGTATACAGATACAGGATCAAAGGAATAACATACAGTACAGGATAAAATCGTAAAGTTCGATTCAAAAATAGTAAAGTTCGATTTTAAAAAGTCCAAGGGTGTCCAATGATGTAGATCGTAGCCTCAGGACCACTCTCTGCTTGATAGGATGCTTCAGATGCCTGATGACAGCTGGGAGGAAACTGTCCCTGAATCTGGAGGTATGGCTCCCACACTTCTGTACCTCTTGCCTGATGGGAGAGGGGAGATGTGGAAGTGTCCAGGTTTGTAACTTTTATACTGCAATATGCAATTTTTTAACTGGGGCTTGCAGCTTATCCGCCGTACAATTCAGTGTAGATAATGTAATTAGAGATTTGTGACATTTTCTGTAAAATGTAACTAATCTACTATAAAATGCATCTTGCAGAATGTATTTAAGGATTTGCAACATATTTTCTGCAATATGCATCTTATTATATTATGTCCTTGATTATGCTGCTGGCCTTGCCGAGGTAGCATGAAGTGTAGATGGAAGCATTGAATGATTTTCTGGCTCATCGCCTCTTGGGAAGGTTCTACATGCCAGTGAATTTTCTTTAAATTCCCTCATTCAGCAGCATGCACGCCAATTAATCCTGCAAAACCAACTCTGAAAAGGTCAGAAAACTGCACCCTTTGTCTAGGGCCTTTAACTTAATTAAATATTTGCCAAGCAACTTGTTTGTTCGCAGGTTGCACATGACAAATTTGCAAATGTCAAAGATCCTAAATTGGGTTAACATCTGCCCCAACAAATATCCCTTGAAATACCACACCTGGTGGGCTAAAGCTTATACTTATTTGAGGACAGAGGAGCACAGGGGATATATCCCGCTTGATATTAAATGTCTTTAGCTGAAAATTAGAGAGTGATTTTTTTACATATTCACTGCAATACTGAGTTACAAATTTCTCACCACGGTGGATAAGATGCATATTGCATAAAATATGTTGCAAATCCTTAATTACATTCAAAGTTTTACGGTAGATTAGTCACATTTTCCAGAAAATGTCACAAATCTCAAATTACATTTTCTAAACTGAATTTTACAGAGGATAAGCTGCAAGCCCCAGTAGAAAAGTAGCATATTGCAGTGTAAAAGTTACAAATTCCTGATTACAATCAATAAATCATATATCCCCAATTCTGGTAGATCAAGCGGCTACACAAAATAACATAGATTAGGTGGAAGTCTCTGTTTAAAGTAGATAAACTGAAAACAACAATAGATAAATTGCAAGTTCTGATCAAGTGGATAATTGCACTGTAAATAGATCATCTGTAAACTTCATTAAGGGTGTTGAACTCAAATTACAGCAGTTATATTGCAAGCCCAATTTCGAGAGAAATGCTGCAATTATAATAGCTACATTGCAAATTGCCATGGTTGAATTGCAAACCCCTGGTTAGAATTGATGAATTTCATGCATCTGAATACAGGGAGTAATTACTGGGAGATTAGATGTTATTCCTGATTGTGCCAGATTTTTATTTAAATCCCTGTTTATGGCCTTCATATGGCCTTCATAGCAAGAGGATTTCAGTATAGGAGTAGAGAGGTTCTTCTGCAGTTGTATAGGGCTCTGGTGAGACCACATCTAGAGTATTGTGTACAGTTTTGGTCCCCTAATTTGAGAAAGGACATCCTTGTGATTGAGGCAGTACAGCGTATGTTCACGAGATTGATCCCTGGGATGGCGGGACTGTCATATGAGGAAAGATTGAAAAGACTAGGCTTGTATTCACTGGAGTTTAGAAGGATGAGGGAGGATCTTATAGAAACATATAAAATTATAAAAGGACTGGACAAGCTAGATGCAGGTAAAATGTTCCCAATGTTGGGTGAGTCCAGAACCAGGGACCACAGTCATAGAATAAAGGAGAGGCCATTTAAGACTGAGATGAGAAAAAACTTTTTCACCCAGAGAGTTGTGAATTTGTGGAATTCCCTGCCACAGTGGAGAGCAGTGGAGGCTAAATCACTGGATGGATTTAAGAGAGAGTTAGATAGAGCTCCAGGGGCTGGTGGAATCAAGGGATATGGGGAGAAGGCAGGCACGGGTTATTGATTGGGGACGATCAGCCATGATCACAGTGAATGGTGGTGCTGGCTCAAAGGGCTGAATGGCCTCCTCCTGCACCTATTTTCTATGTTTCTATGTCTATTTTCTATGTACCCTGACTGGTTCTCTTTAGATTCATTTGGGTTCCTGCCAACAGGGAGATCAGTAGGGATCAGTGGAGCGTCCCTTGTAGCCAGGGTCCAGAGGGCAAGGAGCACCGCCACTCCACCTAGGGTCCACAAAGGGAGGAGTGCCTCTGCTGTCAGTGACTGATGGACTGGTGACGGGATCCAGGGAGTAGGCAGGGCTGAAGAAGTCCTGGTTGGGTTGCTCCTAGGCCTTGCCAAGCTGGCTATTCGTGAGTCACCACACCAGGCGGAAGAGGGCTTTGACCGAGCCAGATGCTTGCCCCTTTACCGGGGTTGTATAGTAGTTATTAGAATATTTGTAACATTGTTGTTTGACGATTTTGTAACATAGTTTTATTTATTTTTTGGTTTTTGTATCGTGTTGAAATTAAATAAATAATTTTTTGATACAAAAAAAAACAAGGAGTTATATTTGTGAAGCTGAATGGAGCTTGCACAAGAGAAATAATTTCCACGTTTAAATCACTATCCCACAGGAAGAGCTATCGGAGCTTGGTTCTGCAGCAGGGACGTGAGATAAGACTGGAAGCGGAGGGTATTCACAAGACTGTCATCCACAGCTTCCTTGAGCATTTCTGCACTTTGGTATTAGATTGAAAAGTTCAGTTCAGTTTATTGTCACGTGTACTGAGATACAGTGAAAAGGTTTTGTACTGTGCTTTGTTTTACCGCTTTGTTTTACTGCTAACCAGTCAAATCATGCTAAACTGGAGTACAATCGAGCCATAATCAAGTACAGCAGGTGGTGCAAAGAGAACAATGCCGGACGACGGGATATAGATTGACAGCAGTACAGCGTTACAAAGAAACAACTGCAAGAACCGCAGTGAGGTAGGCTGGAATTTCGGGATGCACCAGAGAGCATCTAAAACCCCAGAGCTTTGGACCCAGGCCGTGAGGGACTTCACACTTTGCGCTCGTAATGTGTGCTGCGTGCAAATTATTTCACATAAAATGTTTGTAATCCTGTCATGCCACCCTCAGTTTTGAAAAGCTTCGTACGGGCCTGCTACAGTGTAAATGGTTCTTGATTATGTTGGTTTGCTTTCTGGAGGCAGTATGGTGTTTAGATAGAGTTAATGTGGGGACAGGGGGTGGGGGGACTGACAAGGTTTTGGTGATATTTACCTCCAGGAAATTGAAGCCCTTAACCATTGATGTTGACTGGGGAATGTCACCGCATTCCCTGAGGTCAATAAGTAGCTTTCCATCTTGCTGATATCAAGAGAGAGGTTGTTGCCTTCATACCATGATATTAAGCACTCTATCTCCTTCCTGTACTCCCTCTCATCATTGATCGAAATGTGGCCCACTCTGGTGGTCCCATCGGCAGATCTGTAAATGTAGTTAAAGCAGAATCTGGCCACACAATCATGAGTGTATAAGGAGTATAAAAACATAGAAAGTAGAAAATAGGTGCAGGAGTAGGCCATTCGACCCTTCGAGCCTGCACCGCCATTCAATATGATCATGGCTAATCATCCAACTCAGTATCCTGTACCTGCCTTCTCTCCATACCCCCTGATCCCTTTAGCGACAATGGCCACATCTAACTCCCTCTTAAATATGGCCAATGAACTGGCCTCAACTACCTTCTGTGGCAGAGAATTCCACAGATTCACCACTCTCTGTGTGAAAAATGTTTTCCTCATCTCAGTCCTAAAAGATTTCCCCCTTATCTTTAAACTGTGACCCCTTGTTCTGGACTTCCCCTAACACCGGGAACAATCTTCCTGCATCTAGCCTGTCCAATCCCTTAATCTGGCCACACAATCAAGGAGTATAGTAAGTGGCTGACAACGCATCCTTGTAAGGAACTGCTGTTGAGAATTATCATGGAGACTATCCTCATTGATTGTGGTCTATGGGTCCATGTGGTCCATGGATCCAGATACTGAGGGGGCTAGTGACTCCACAGTCCAGGAGTTTCTTTCACCACAATAGTTCTGGGAAACAATGATAAACCAAACAGAGGGAGTAACTGTTGGGTTTGAGCACCCAGCAAATAAGCATCTTTAGGGCAAGGAAAGTTTGATTAACATTGCATGATTTGAAGTGGGAATGTCGTGGAGAATCCTGGTCCAACTGATCCTTTAGTTGTGAACAAGAGTTGAAAATGTTACAAGAAAATTGTAATGGATTTTCAAGGTTGAAAATCTGACTGAAATTATTGAATATTAAAATTATTGAAAATCTGACTAAAAGACTGAAATTATTTCCCTTGTGCAAGCTTGTGTGTGTTTCCCATTCAGCTCCAACAACTGAGTTGTTGTTTAGAACGCATAGTGCTGGAGTAATTCAGTAGGACAGGGGAATCTGTGGAGCTCATGGATAGGCAGCATGTCAGGTCAGTACTTTTCATCAGACGTTGCTGAAAAGACTCTCCCAAGCAGAAAGGAACGGGCATCGCTCTTGGCAGAAAAGTGCTCACTCAGTAGTTCCGTTGTCAAACATAGCATCCACTCCCTCCCCAAGGGAGATCCACAGCCTTAACTTGGAAACATTTCAGTAATCATCAAAAGCATTGCTGTTTCATACCTATTTTGGACATGTTTACTTCTTAACTGAAGGCTTTTTAACTGTTTCTTTGCTTTTTTAGATCCTGCCAAGTTCCATGATCATGTATCTGATCTGTGCCAACAGATTTGTCATGGTCCAAGACTTACTATTTGCTGAGACACACAAGATGTGTAAGGAATCTGTCTAAAATGTGCCATGTTTCTTTACGATGGATAGAGTCTGACGTTCTGTTGTTAGACCAATGGTCTGGTTGCCACTGGGCTGCGATCCCTGCAGGTATCACTCCCACACCACTGCCGGCCTTCTATCCCCTTGCCCACAAGCCTCAGAGAGAGCATTGGTAATGATCCACACTTGGTGCAAATTGAATCATTAGAAAACAACATCTGGTCATTGTGAGACGTACCCATTCGCTTTTAGGGGAATGTCACTGAGAACATTATGTGATTTAAAGATCTGCTAAAACTTATGGGTGAACTACATTGACTTAAGAACTGATACCTAAATGCTAGAGAGGCCAGTTGCAGGTTACAAAGATCGACAATATTGAAGAAGGGAGGACGAAAAAGATTGTAAATTAAACAGATTTAAGCCAACACAATGGTGCAGTAGTAGAGTTGCTGCTTTTCAACGCCAGGTTCGATCCTGACTATGGGTGCTGTCTGTATGGAGTTCGTACATTCTCCCTGAGACCACGTGGGATTTCTCTGGGTGCTCCGGTTTCCTCCCACACTCCAAAGACATACAGGTCCGTAGGTTAATAGGCTTTGGTAAGGATTGTAAATTGTCCCTAATGTGTGGGATTGTGTTGGTGAGTGGATGGTGTTAGTGTTAGTGTGTGGGATAGTGATCGCTGGTCAGCGCAAACTTGCTGGGATGATGGGTCTGTTTCCACGCTGTATCTGTAAAGTACACTAAGCGACAATGAAAAGAAGTGGGGGAAACCGAGGATAGACACAATGTGCAGGAGTAACTCAGCAAGTCAGGCAGCATCTCTGGAGAAAAAGGATGGGTTGGTACCCTTTGAAATCGAAGATCTGGCCAGAATTGGATTAACAGCAGCTGGTCGTTCTCTGGAAGATGTTGCAGCCTTTTATCCCGATGATTCAGTGCAAATTCATTCTATCCTAGTGGGGAAAAACTAGTCAGGAGCAAGATCCTGACCTTAAACACACCTCACGCAGTTAATAAAGCTTCTCCTCCATGTGCTGCTGGGAGTCCTGTCCCACCTATTCCTCGGAGCAACCCAAAACAATCCATGCCCATGCAACAAATGCCAAAAGTGAAGCAAACTCCTCTCTTCTCAGAGAGATACAAAATACTCTAGATGGAATCTGGAACAAAAAAAACAGACTGCTGTCGGAAGTCAACAGGTCAGGCAGCATCTGTGGGGGGAATGGACAGTTGACCTTTCAGGTCGAGACTCTTTCCCTGGTTCTGAATTTAGCTACATTTCCTGTTGAGTAACCCTATAAAGAGATTGGACTGATTTAGACACCAAGGACACCTGTATCATGATTGATATCTGAAAGCACACTACATCAAAGAAAGTAAAACATCTGGAACATATATAGGTATTGGAATACATCGGAATCTAGAGAGTTTTTCAACATTGGCTGTTGTAATGAAAAATAAACCATAAAATTATTTTGGGTATACATTTAATCTACAGCCAGCTTATTGTTTAGACTATGTAATGTTATATAAAATAGATATAGCGCTTGGTTCCGTATTCATTACACAAGGCTCCCGATCGATTATGGTAGGCAGACCAAGAATGTTTTTATTAGAAGCATGTATTCAAATAGTAGTAAGCGACAATTTAATTACAGATTTCTTACATACCTTCACTTTAAAATTTTTTTTTTAAAGAATAAAGATAAAGAGAGAAAAAAATAGGAGAAACTATAAACTAATAGAGAGAAAAAGAAGACGAAAAAAGAAATTACAAATAACAAGATTGTGGAGATAGATCCAGGTGATATTAAGTATAAGTATTCATCCAATCCCAAACTCAAGTTTCAACCCTGATTTTGTGTTAAACCAATTCACTTTTTTAAGAATTCAATAAATGGAGACCATATTCTAACAAATAATTCTGTTTTTTTCAATTAAGACAAATCTTATTTTTTCCAAATGCAAGGTCTCAGTCATTTCCGTAATCCACATTTTAATTGTGGGGGCTGCTGGTTTTTTCCAAAATGTTAGTATTAATTTTTTTAGCTGTTATTAGACTGTAATCGAGAAAGTGTCTCTGACTTATCGTAAAGTTTATGCTATGTTCTGATAACCCTAATATTATTAATTTTAGATCTGGGTCCAGTTGGCTATTGATAACTTCAGAATTAATTTAAAAAATGTCCGTCCAAAAATTTTGAATTTTTATACAATTTACAAAAGTGTGGGCTTTTTGAAATTGACATTTATCACAAAGAGGGGAATATTTGGAAAGATCCTGTTTGATTTTGTCTTTGAATAATATAATCTATATAGTATTTTAAATTGTATCAAGGAGTGCCTAGCATTTAACTAACAATGGTGTATATGTTGTAAGCTTTCATTATGTGTCTTTCATTATGGGTTGAGCAAACTCGTCCTCCCATGCTCATCTGTATGATTCTGATGACGGAACCTCAGTGTCTAAGAGGATATTATAAATATAAGATATTAACTTATTTGTATTGGGATGTCTATTCAAACATTCATCAAGAGTTTCTGGACCCCTAAATCTATAGTCTTGCGTGTGTAGTTTTACATAGTCTCTAAGTTGCAAATATCTAAAAAGGTTATTAGCATGTAACTCGTATTTCTGCTGTAATTACAAGACAAGACAAGACAAAAGAGTTTATTGTCATGTGTCCCTGACAGGACAATTACATTCTTTCTTTGCATAGCACAACAGAACATAGTAGGCATTGACTACAATTATATACGTAAATACACACATTAATTAATAAATTAATAAAGTGCAAATAACAGATGGAGGGGTATTAATGTTCAGAGTTTTGTTCGAGCCAGGTTTAATAGCCTGAAGGTTGTGGGGAAGTAGCTATTCCTGAACCTGGTCGTTGGAGTTCGTTCCTGAAATGAGAGAAAAATGCCTTTTTGATAAAGGTCTCCCACTGTTTTAATTCCATGGGTTTTCCATTGAACAAATCCTCTCTCTAAAACAGACGGTTTGAAAGAAGGATTATTTGCAATAAGGAGAAAAAGCGATAAATGACCAAGTTTACTATGTATAATCGGGTTTCCTCCGTTTGTTTTTTGATTCAAATTTATTGATGCTAAACAAATTGAGCCTATTTCAAAAGGTAAGCAGTCCTCCTTCTCCATCTTTAGCCAGTCTGGCTGTTGATCAATGTCATCCAGCCAGAAGGTTATATATTTTAATATTAAGTGCCCAGTAATAAAATAGAAAGTTTGGCACAGCTAATCCACCATTAACTTTGGACTTGCATAAGTGTCTTTTATTTATTCTGTGGTTCTTATAATCCCAAATAAAATTTGTAACAATTGAGTCAATCTTTTTGAAGAATTTTTTTGGAGATATATCTGAATTGATTGGAATAAGTATAATAATTGTGGGAGAAAAATCATTTAATCTACAGCCGGCTTATTGTTTAGACTATGTAATGTTATATAAAATAGATATAGTGCTTGGTTCTGTATTCATTGCACAAGGCTGCCGATCGATTATGCTCCCTCAGTGGTCGTCAGACCATGAACGTTTCGATTACTGGACTTTGTAAACAATTTCCACCAGGCACACTAGTGCAGACATTAAATTAGTTTTCCTTCAGCACTTTTTATCACTTTGGGCGGTGCGGTGGCACAACAGTAGAGTTGCTGCCTTACGGCGCCAGAGACCCGGGTTCGATTCTGACCAAGGGTGCTGTCTGTACGGAGTTTGTACTTTCTCCCCGTGACCGCGTGAGTTCTCTCTGAGATCTTTGGCTTCCTCCCACGCTCCAAAGACGTACAGGTTTGTAGGTTAATTGGCTTGGGTTTGAATACTTGGTATAAGTGTAAAAAATAATTGTCCCTAGTGCATGTGGGCTTGTGTTAATGTGCGGGGATCGCTGGTCGGTGTTTCCGTGCTGTATCTTTAAACTAATTAAACTGGTGCTATCGAACCGAAGGGAGCTGCTATTTCACAAGGAGGTGGTGAAGAGTTTCTGAAAACCCCTCACCAGACTTAATCGGTGAAAATTGCATGGAGTCTCAGTTCACATTGTTTGGATATTCCCTAATTTCTCCTATTAGATTCTTCTGTTTGTCTATACTGCGGGTGGTGTTTCCTCAAAAGCTGACAAAACACATGCTTCATGTACATAGTTACTGTGACAGATGTGACAACAACAGAATACATTTTCACAAGGCACACTAGGATGCTGATCTGCATTGGTGTCGAAAGCAAGAGTGCAGCTGCTAACACTTTTTTGACTTTCTGGTATAAATATAAAACCCTGGCAAAAATTCAAACAACTCCTATAGTGCTGCCTCAGCTGTAATTTTTAGAGGAAACATTATTTATCATTTATTCCCTTGCTCACTCTGCCAGATAAGGCCCCATCCAGGTTCTTTTAACTGGTTCAATCATTTGTGAGGGCTTCTATTTCTGTCCATCTAGAACAGTCCTATTTCATTTGCACTTAAAAATAAATTCTTGTCCACATCAGGACTGTTGATTCAAGGGTCAGTGGAAATGAAGAAAACTGCAAATGCCGGAAATCTGAACAAAAAACAGAAAATGCGTAAAACAGCTGGTCAGGAAAAATCCAAAAACTGCAGAGACATCTCTTCCCCCAACCCTCTCAGCAGCTTTCAATCTTCTTTTGATCCTTTTCAGCTCTAACAAAGGGCACCCAAACTAAAACATGAACTCATGTTTCTCTTCCAATAGATGCGGCCTGACCCATTAAGTATTTCCAGCATTTTCTATTGTTGTTTTGATCAAACAGGTCAGGCCGCATCTGAAAAACAAAGTTAACGTTTCAGCTTGAAGATGCTACATCACCACTGGCGAAACATTTCTGCACATTACTCGTAGGCCCCCCTCGGTCATGACTGACCATGGCTGATGCATCCTAGTTGTTGGCTGCTTGCTCCAAACCTCGGCTGGAGCAGCGTCGCTTGTGGCTGTAGAGACCAATGCGGGAGTGACAGTCTCTGTGGCAAAGGTCACATTTGTGTGTGGTCTCTGGTTTGTTGAAGTTACTGCGCTCCTTTCTGCCGCTGCGTTTAACAGTTTCTCTTTCCCCGTTTTGAGATGTTGGTTCAGGGTACCTCTCCACCTCGTGCAGTCAGCTGCAAGGCTCTCCCAGGACTCCACATCGCTGTCGAGTGCCTTCACATCTCTCTTGCAGACATCCTTGTAACATAGCTGAGGGCGGCCGATGGTTCTTCTCCCAGCTGTCAGCTCTCCATAGAGGATGTCTTTTGGAATACGGCCATCTTCCATGCGGTGGCCATGGCCCAGCCATCGCAGTCTGCACTGCATGAGTAGAGTGTACATACTGGGAAGGCCAGCACGAGACAGGATCTCAACGTTGGACACTCTGTCTTGCCAGGATATGCCCAGTATGAACATTAACTCTTTCTCTTTTCACAGATGCTCCCTGATTTGCTGAATGTTTCTCACTGGTGATTCCAAGGATGTCTATTAATATCCTTTGTGACATTGTCTTGTCATGAGGTCATAACTGATAGGAGAAGAATTAGGCCATTCGGCCCATCATCTACTCCGCCATTCAAGCATGGTTGATCTATCTCGCCCTCCTAACCCCATTCTCCTGCCTTCTCCCCATAACCCTTGACACCTGTACTAATCAAGAATCTATCTCTCTCTGCCTTAAAATTATCCACTGACTTGGCCTCCACAGACTTCTATGGCAAATAATTCCACAGATTCACCACCCTCTGACTAAAGAAACTTCTCGTCTCCTTATTAAAATATTGTATTTTAATTCTAAGGCTATGACCTCTAGTCTTAGACTCTCCCACTAGTGGAAACATCCTCTCAACATCCACTCTATCCAAGCCTTTCACTATTGTGTATGTTTCAATGAGATCCCCCCTCATTGTTCTAAACTCCAGCGAGTTTAGTATAGTTGAGGTTAGTTATTGTCTTGTGACAATAGATAATAGGACAACAGACAATAGACAATAGGTTCAGGAGTAGGCCATTCGGCCCTTCGAGCCAGCACCGCCATTCAATGTGATCATGGCTGATCATCCCATATCAGTACCCCGTTCCTACCTTCTCCCCATATCCCCTGACTCTGCTATTTTTAAGAGCCCTATCTAGCTCTCTCTTGACAGCATCCAGAGAACCTGCCTCCACCGCCCTCTGAGGCAGAGAATGCCACAGATGTACACAGAGAATTCCATGTACACAGATGCAGTGAAATGCTTGTTCTGCGTGCAATCAAATCACATCATACCACACATGAGTACAGATGATCCTCTTCTGGAACAGCACGCAGAGAGCCGCCATGTTCTGGTGGCATCTTGTAACTTCCAAGTCTCTGAAAAGTCTGATCTTGGCCTAAAGAGATATGTAATCTCTGACTTTCTCACTCTAAGGCCCGATGTCCTTGTGGCATTGGATTGATGAAGTAGGGGTTGGTTTGGCTCAGCAGCTCCCTCCAGCATCGCTCTGTGCAGCTGTCCCAGGTTTTGCCCAATCCACTCTTTAAACTTTACTTCAGACTTTTGAGATAAAATGTGGAAACAGGCGCTCCGGCCCACTGAATCCTCGCTGACCTGTGATCACTCCGTACTCTGGACAAAACCTACACAATAAGGACAATTTACAATTTTATGGAAGCTAATTAACCTTCAATCTGTACGTCTTTGGAATGTGGGAGGAAACCGGGGAACACCCACGCGGTCACGGGGAGAACGCACATGCACCGTACAGACAGCACCCGTAGTCAGGATCGAACCCGGACCTCTGGCACTGAAGTGCAGCTACTCTACCGCTGCGCCACTGAGCCGCTGCAAACTCACTTACCTGGCTGCTACCAGCCTCCTGTAGCCACCTCCACCAAGACCACCACCCATGACAACCGCAAACGTGCCTCCTGCAGCCAACCCTGCAGCTTCATTTTGCCATGTTTGTCAACTCCTGATTCCTGAGCTGCTCACCAAACTTTACGGTGCTTTCCCAGGGCACAGGTTAGTTCCCTTTTCCCTTTTCTCATCCACCGCTGCCATTTGGGAGATGTTCGTAAACTAGATAATAATTTATGATTGACTCTGCCTAACAGCACGAGAGACCCAGGTTCGATCCTGACCTTGGGTACTGTCTGTGTGAAGTTTGCACTTCCTCTCTTTGACCGCATGGGTTTTCTCTGGGTGTTGCAGTTTCCTCCCACAACCCAAAGGTGTGCAGGTCGATAGGTTGATTAACCTCTGTAAAATTGCTCCTAATGTGTGGGGAGTGGATGAGAAAGTGGGATAACATAGAAGAAGTGTGAACGGATGATCAATGGTCAGTGGGTACACAGTGGGCCGAGCCTGTACCTCTACAACTACAGCTTGGATTCAGGGAAGATAAAAGACTGAAAACCTTCCTCAGGCAAAAATGTCTCAGCCTGCGAATAGTGGCTTCTGTTGACCCTCTTCTCGACCTGGGGTTATTGTTTGCAAATATTAAAGCCTGCCTTTTTTCATGAATATGATTCCATGTCAAAAGTGTTTAATTCTCAAATGCAAGAGGAAGGGAACAATTAAATTTTGACTTGCAGCTGTTTTAGAGACATGTTAATGCAATAAGACATAAATAAATAAATAACAATACAATAGATTACCAATGCTACAAGATGTGCACGCCATAATAGTGCAACCCAGAGTATATAATGCAACCTTGTACATTATTTTTAAAATCATAGGCACACATAAGCAACTCTACCACGCGCTCTGCTGCTGCATGGTGGCGCAGCGGTTGAGTTGCTGCCTTACGACGAATGCAGCGCCAGAGACCCAGGCTCGATCCTGACTACGGGTGCCGTCTGTACAGAGTTTTTACGTTCTCCCCGTGATCTGCGTGGGTTTTCTCTGAGATCTTCGGTTTCATCTCACACTCCAAAGACGTACGGGTTTGTAGGTTAATTGGCTTGGTATAAATGTAAAAACTGTCCTTAGTGGGCATAGGATAGTGTTAATGTGTGGGGATCGCTGGTCAGCGTGAGCCCGGTGGGCCAAAAGGGCCTGTTTCCGCACTGTATCTCCAAACTAAACTAAGCTTTCAATCCCTCATTGTACAGTGAATCCCTCTTCACTTCAAAATTCACGTATTTGAAGCTTTCATTCTTTTCCTTTATGTTTTTCAATTTTCTTCATCCTTGCCTTCAATTTAATGTTATTGTGAATGTGGGTGGAAGATGACCATTCCACCTTTTGAAATTAAAAATATCTTTACTTACTTTGATGAAAGCTATGGAGTTCAGCACCCTCAGAATATTCTCGCCTCTTACTGCGAGTCCAAATTTCAGAGAGCTCAACACAAAACCAGAGGAACCTTTACAGTGCCATGACAGCACGCTACATCGTTATAGAGTTATACAGCATAGAAACAGGCCGTTTGGTGCAAATCACTCAAGGATAAAGAAAGGAATTTGTGATTGGAGTCAGGGGACGGTGGCAAGGTACTAAGCAAGTATTGTGCACCTGTTATCACCAAGGAGAAGAACATGGAGGACATGAGATCAGTGTGGAGTTAACAAGAGCAGTTTGAGATTGAATAGGAGAGTGCGCTGTGGTGTATAAATCTCCAGGGCCCAATGGGATCTATCCCAGGTTGGTAGAGAGACAAGAAAGGAGATTGTAGGAGAACTTACAAATATCTTTGCATCTTCTCTAGCCACAAAGGTTCCACACCTATGGTCCCAGAGGACTCGATAGTAGCTAATGTTGTTCATTTGTTTAAGAAGGGAAGTAGAGAGAATCCAAGGAATTGTTGGCTGGTGGGCCTCACATCAGTGGTGGGGAAGCAAATGGAGAGGATTCTTCCAAATAGGATTTATT